>CAHIKZ030004732.1:800000-807500 GCA_903632075.3 Acanthosepion pharaonis | reverse complement strand
GGTTCAAATAAGATCAGATTGTCAGCTGATCTAAAACATGACTTACATTTTTTTTAACTGGTCAAAGAGGGCTTGTTAATTTTAAGGTCTCCAAAACGAAACTCCTCTCTGTTAATCGTCTGGGGAATGACTCATAGCCCCTTCTCATTGTCCCTTCTCAGGCTAAAGATTTTCGCTGCTCCTACTATATATTTAAAGATCTTTGATAAAATTTAAAGGAGAATCTTCAATATCATTGGTCCTGACCTGGCATCTCGGCTTCAAATACTTTCCAACCGCCGTAACGTAGCTTCCCTGTGACTTTTCTATAAATATTTCCATGGTAATTGTTCTGATAAACTTTCTTCTATGGTACCTAGACTCTATGAATTTATGCACAGAATTAGATTGACAGCAATATTTCATCATTTTACTGTTGAACTAGCGAAATGTAGCCGTAGGTTCTATGCTGATAGTTTCTTTTCTCGCACTTCTTGTTTGTGTGACTCTCTTCCGGCTTCTTGCTTTCCGGTAAAGCTTGATCTTCAAAAATCTATGTGCAATGTTAGTTGTTACCTTCTGTCTTCTTAATTCCATCAATTGTTTTTAATGGTATAACCCTTTTCTCCACTAGAACGACTTGGTCATTGTCAGAGATTAGCTTATAATGATTATAATCATGTTATCCGATTGATAAGTTCAACATTCGTATAGAAAGTACAGTATAATGGATCATTTACTGAGTACATTCAGTGGATTTTGTTATTTCATTAAAAATGGACAAATCTTTACATTATTTTTAACCTGTTTTGCTTTGTATTTGTATACAAGTAAATGTCAGCAGTCTTTACAAAAGTATTTATCTAATTACAAGAGAGGGGATCGGCTTTGTAATATTATTTATCACATATCAATATCATTGCAGCAGGTTTGTATTTCTCAATGTTGTGATTGAACATTCATTTGTTAAAAATATTTATCTCTTAAGTTCGATATCAGTAGATTTGTCTAATAAAATTATGGTTGAAAAATACCTACATGGAGAAACGCTAGGTATCACTTTTTGATCTCTATTTTAAAAGAGTTCCTCATCTATGCTTTGCTCTCCCATCCGCCTCCTGGGATCAACCTTGAGCACATTTTTAACCAAATCGAGACACAGTGGCGGTTCACCTTTAACTCGTCAGCCGTTAATAGTCATTGTTGCTGCGTAAATGCCAAAAACAGTGACACATATAAAAGGGTTGTGAGTTTTGATAGGTTAATCGATTGTTATTCTGTGTCGATCCCCGGTACTGATGCGAATAACGACAATCATAATCATAAGAAGAAAAAAAGATCAATTGAGGAAACTATCTGGTGGTTTCCTGTGATTTCTGAGTTTATTAACTCTTGATACGCTTTGACGACCATGACCTATAATTCTTTCAGAGAGGGAGAGAGAGAGAGAGAGAGAGAGAGAGACTCTGTGAGAAGATATTTAGAAATATGGAGCGAAGGGAATTAAAGGAAATTATATATACGAAAAACACTTTCAAAAGTTTTGTGTGTGTTTATAAGCATGAATGTTTATATTTGTGCATAGCAGGGAGGAAGTAAAAAGGAAACTAGAAGAGAGAGAAAGGGTATGAGCGGAATGTGGAGTTAAATTTTAAGAGAAAAGAACAAAAGAAATGAAGAAAAAATCACTTGCTCATATGTTCAGGAGAAGGAAAATAGAATGAAAAAAGTTGATTAAAAAGAAAGATAAAAGCGACGACAATGAGTCAACAGGGGATTTAAGAGAGGGAGAGAGAGAGAGAGAGAGAGAGGTGGAGAGAGATGGGAGAGAGAGAGGTAAGGCTATTTTGAAATCCCTAGTTGTTTCTACAACACGCTACAGAATATCATTTTGGATTGGTCTATATCTGGGATTTCCAAAGTGGGCGGTACCGCCCCACTGGGGGGGGGGAGATGAGGGAAAAGGGACAGTAGGAGAGCGAGATCGAAAACGGGTGGTAGAGGGTGGCATGGTGGCATTACAACCAAGTAATAGTTATTTTATGAAATCTATATTATAAAATATAAGTCGCTTACACTACAGGAATTTACAAAGAATAAAATTAAAATAAATGTTATGCACGAATGCATAGGTTTTATTTTCATTTTTTGTTCCAAGGTAAAAAAAATCCGAGTATTTGTTTGCATCTTACTGGCGTCATGCATACACAACTCGTATCAGACAGTCGCCATCTGTAGAAGCAAGGCTAATTTTGTAGTGATATAGCCAAGGATGTTTATCTGGTGACATCTTATCTAATGGCGTTTAAGAAAATCCGAAAAATATATGTATTTTTACAGTGTTAGGTTATTTGTTGGTTTAAATTTTCAGTATATCTCATACCAAGGAAGAAGTGTTTGCAAGTGGGTGTTAGAGGTAGGAACAAATGTTGTCTATTGGGAACCAAGGGTGCAGCAGCTAGAAAACATTTGGAACTAGTGGTCTAGATGTTTGGTAACTTGTGTAGAAAAGATATTTCACGATGTTAAATACGAAGCTAACCAATAATAATTATCAATAACAATACTCGTCTATATTTCACTATTTTCCTATTTTAATTTTCTCATGAATCATAAATTTTAAGTTAATGATTAAATAAGTTCCTTGTGTATTCCACAATGAGAAAATAGCCGTGGAAATGCCCCCCACACTATTGCGTCGTTAAATATTTGAGCTTAACAATCATAAATATGAATGCAGGGGGAGCTTCGATGTGGTGTAACAGTTAGCAAGTTTGCCTCGCTTGATCAATTACAACTGTATGATAAATTCGAACTTCGGTGCGTGCTCCATACTTCCGGCCTTGTGCCACGTCTAAGCTACGTTTAGAAAAATCGCAATTAAAAGGGTATCTCGTCGTGGTGTTTTGATCAGCAAGCTTTTCTCGCTAGAACAATTGCGATTGAAATCGATCCTAACTGGGTACTCCATATTTCTGTCAAGCTTAGAAAATCATCATTATATATTTTAGTATCAGGTTACCTAATGAAAAGATTAAAAATTGACAATGTTTTTTTTTTTGTTTCACTGAAGCAGACGTTAAATGCTTTACCGTCTTCTCTATCATACCGTTCTTTTCTTTTTCTTTATTATGTATGCTTTATTTTTCTCACTGAAACCAAACAGCGTCTCCGATATGAGGTAATGGCAGATAAGCTTATTAACTATCTAACTAATGAATGAATACGCAGAATTATAATATGATTCTTTAATTTGAATAATGTTTAAATTAATTGTAAATATTATTAATCGACCTTTTCTAGCCCGATCTGATAACTATATTTTGTAAATGATTTAAAAATATATTTGGTCCTAAATGGCAGAAAACATCAATTTCTATAGCGTAGTGGTTATCGATGCCGAAATGCCGAGTTCATTTTCGCACAAATACCTCTCCTCCTTTCTAGTAGCAGCACAGTCTGGGCTCTGTAGCCATAACTGTTAACCTATAAGTTAAATGCAGGAATAGAATCTCTATTCTACTTGCTACAGAAACCAAAGTAGCAACGCCTAGCATGGTGAGAGTGTGGTCTTACATTCTACAGTGGAATCTATAGGATTTGCATAAATACATACATACAAATTATCTCCAAGAGTTGTTATACCTGACTGGTATATTTCCATGTCCCCCTCTTGGACAAAATGTTACATCAATTTCTCATTAACCGACGAACAAAACAACAAATATATAAAAACATAAAAGCTTAGAATCATGGAAAATTTCGGAAATATCAAAACGCAAGAACCTATTTTTAAAAATTATAAGACATCAAATCAAAGATATGAGAATTCCTCTATTCTTTTGGCAAATATATCAGATAAATTTCTGCAGCCCGTAAGTTATGTATCACAATACTCATCGCCAAACACCAGCAGCAGGAATTAGGCTCCTGAGTATTCAGAAAGAAAGAAAGATGAGATGTCGCTATTTATTATTCAACACGTTGAGAAATCAAATATCATTTTGTGTATATTTCTTTCTTCAACCAAATGTATACAGATAACACCCAGGCATATAAGATAGATAGACAAGTAAGAGGGAGAGACATAGATAGATAGATAGATAGATAGATAGATAGATAGATAGATAGATAGATAGATAGATAGATAGATAGATGAAACTGTTAGTTAAATATCAAAGATGGCTGACCTTTCAGATTGATTGCCGTCTTATTTTAATGCGGCTTTCATCGGTTGAATTATCAAACACAATCTGCGCACTATTAACACGACACAAATTTTCGTGCTCGAAGCAACATTATTGTACAGATTTCTTCTTTTTTTTCTGTTAGTAACATCAATAACAACAACGGCAACAACAGCAGCAATGCCATTTGTCCATCATCCAAGTGAATGTTTATGATTGGCCACTTGCCGAGAAGCCAGTTTGGTAATGTTAATTGCTTCTTAATCTTTTTACTGCTGTTTGCGACTTTTGTAAAATTACCCGCAGGCTTTCGTGTTGCTGTATTCGATTAAAACAGGCGTATAATTGTTATTAGAAAAACTCATGGAGTCTCTTATATTTTCTATTTTCTGTTCCATGGCTTTGGAATCGAAGAAGCATTTGCCCTTTCTCGATATAAGCAGTTCTCTAAGTCTCAATCTACATCTCTCTCCTTGAGTTTCCAGGTTTCTGCAATTCCTCCCCATTCTGAATTGTTATCTAGCAATTATTTTTTCCATTATTCTTCACTTATAAGTGAATTTTATCACCAATTCCTTTTCTAGTTAAAATTCCTCTCCTTAAATTTGAAATTCTTTCCGGCTTTCCTTTTGAGAATTACTGCTGTCGATCAATTTAGTTTCCTCTTCAGAGTTGGTAAAAGAATAGAGAGAGATTGAAAAAGAATTATATTACAATCACGTGAAAAAATAATGTTAAATTCGCCTCCCCCACGAAATCAGATATGACACAAAATCAGGTTTAATGTTGGACTTGACACGCGGATGTGTGATTAGAGGCAAAAATTAGTCATCATCCGTAGGATGTAGTGGAAAGGCATTAGGGAATCTCACGAATCTTCTCTTTAGTGCAATGTGGAGGTGCCGCTCCAGAATTGGTTTTCCAGAGGCTAAACACATCTGCATAAACTATCTATCGTCTTGTTTGAAAAGAAATTTGACCCCAACTCCTGATAATGTTTAAGTTTAAAAAAAATAGTGAATTAAAGTTTTATATAGACCGTTTTTGTCTAATATAAAATTCTTTATATCAAACGAGTGGAATTGCCCCACATTTTTTAGCTGAGAATCTCTTCTAATGCCTGTTAGGTGGCGTTGTATAAAGCAGTATAGAAGGAAAGGGCACAATCCCCCCTCTCTCTCTCGCTTTACCCATAGAATGCCGTAATGACAAGTCGTATTTCGTTTCCCCTCCAGGGAGCTTTTAGTCCCCAGGTGAACTACGTGTCACATTGCATGCAACTCATTATTAACATTGTACAATCTCCTGTTAAAATAAAACCTCATGCGACCAAAATAATATCTCTACTGCAACTTATCAGTTAAATATATATTTCACTCCAAGACAAGAAACGAAACACGACTTGTCCCTATTCTATTGGTACAGAAAGAAAGAAGAGAGTGAGTTCGTTTGTTCCCTTTCCTTTCGTATTACTTTATATAAAGGTACCTAGCGGGTGTTAAGAGAAGTTCCTTGACAGACAAGTTGGGGTAATCCCACACAAGGCTTAGATAAGGATTTATATCTAATTATGTAATCTATTCTTGGTTAATGAAAATAAAGATGTCAGTTCTTAAGAATCAAATATATGTAGGCAGTTAGATCCGAACAAGGGCATCAGGTATGCTTTCCAATTTAATATTTAATGCTCATAAATTAACAATATTTTACTGGCCTCGTACCAAACAAAGCTAGGATTGGTTAAATATCACTATTTTGCAATTCCCATTTGTTTATGTTTCATTCTTTAAATCTTTTCATTCCTTTAATCTGATTTACTTTCCTTTCCGTGCAATAGAAAATAATTTTTCTTTATTACAGCTTCTTTTTTTATTCCGCTTCCATCCTTCAGTTCTTTTATTCTTTCATTCCTTTACTTTCTCTTCATTTTTTTGTCAGTGTTAGCGTGTAAAAATGTTTGCACAGCAAATTATAGCAATAAATTACCTTCCTTTCCGACCCTCTTTATTCCGTCATTCCGTATTTCTTTCATCCTTTCATTCTTCCATTGCTTATTCTTTCCATTCCTTCTTTTTATTAACCAATCTTTCGAGGAGAAAATTATTGTACTGGAAATTTAACCGTAAATTAACATTTTTCCAATACTACTCATTCGTTTATTTGCCGTCGTAGTCTTTTAACTATTTCTTCATATCTGTAGTACTTTTATCCTTTCATTCATTTCACACACACACACACACACACACACACACACACACACACACACACACACACACACACACACACACACATATACATATATATATATATATATAAAACAATCCGGTTACTTAATTCATCTCATATACTTCATTCTTTTTATTTCATTCTTACATGTCATGTATTTCTATTCCTACTCGCTATTCCCGCACCTGTTGCGTGACGCAATCTTACAATTCAAAGAGAGAATCAGAATGTTGCAAAGGTTCTAACGAAGATGATGCTGTTTTCGAATGAACTGACTTTTTTTTTATTATAGAAAAGCTTTTGGGGGGAGTTTTTCTTTTGAGGAAAAGACAGCTTGCAGGTCTTTTCATTAGAAAAGACACAGAGAAATGAATGTTTATGCTGTGATGTTTTAAAGTGTATTCGGTAGTATTCACAGGTTGCTTAGTACATCTACTATCGAAACAAATAGTCATGTATATTTAATATTCTTGTTTAGATATATAAATCAGTAAATCTCTCACATGCAAATATATTCCTACATCTGCCGCAAACTTAGGTGCTTTATACCCTCGTAGATCTTGTAGATTGATTCTCTTGTGAAATGATTTTAATTCTATGAGGAGACTGTAATCTTAAGGCGATATCGCTTTTAGTAAGACAAAGAATTTTTGAACAGGCATATGATACACATATACACATACATATTTTTTTTCTATTTCTCTCCTATATATATATATATATATATATATATATAAAGTGTGAATATAAATTAACTTTTCAGTGTTACTCCCTTGATTACATAGACATTTATAAACAATAATACAATTCACCGCGCCTACCCACTCCTTTTTTAATAATATTACTTGCTTCTTACATTTTATAATTTTTTAACTTAAAATTTTCTTTTATCCAACGAAAAACATGTACCATGTAAACTTTAAGCTTGCATCATTTTTTTGCTTTGTTTTTCCCAATATCTCCCTCCATACAGTCTATATTTTGAATTTATACCCCAATAATATATTGGGTTTATATTAACTTTGACCTTTGAATCTGCGTTCCTCAGTATTTAAAAAAATACAACCCTAATAAGTCGCTCATTTCCCATTTATACCCGACGACTTAG
>CAHIKZ030004732.1:717500-797500 GCA_903632075.3 Acanthosepion pharaonis | reverse complement strand
CGCACAGATGCAGGTCTGAAGCCCAAAGAAAAAACCCCGATACGAGTAACAACTAACAAAAGAGCTCAATACAGCCGTAGAGCAGACCTAGATACACCTAGTGACCCAGACAAACCTACCTAGGTTTCACCTAAACGGATCGTCAGGGAAAGTTTGGCCAAATATATATATATATATTAATTATTAATTAATTATATATATATATATATATATATATATATATATATATATATATATATATATATATATATATATATTATATTAAAACCTTATATTTTATGGATAATCATATGTGAGTAGAAACCCTGTTTTTGTTTTTTTTTAATTAATCAGTATTTTTTTATCCAACTATCTATCTATATATCTATATACATTTATTGTTACGAATTCGCCGCAACGTATAAAGATATGAATTCCAGGTTGCAAAAATAAATAAATAAAAAGTTGTGTTCACTCAATTTAGGAAGACACGAACACGAACCGATGAACAACAAACAAAAGTTTAACATTTGTAAATAATTTTATGTAACAAAATACAAAATATAGGAAAAATATGGAGTAACAGACATTTAACTGATATTGAATGTCAGTTTAAACGTTTTGTGTTTCAGGAGTTTTGTGTTCGAATGTTCGTAATGACAGGGAGACAAAGTTGCTGTAGAATATTTACAAAAGTTAGTTGTTCTTTCTTCCGCAATGTGAAATATAGAATTCCGGAATAATGTTTGTGTTCTGTTTCCCCTTGGTTAAATGGATTGCATCCGAGATGAAATTTAAAATTTTTTGTTTGTTATTTTTTTTCGTATTTATTTTGGGAATAATATTCCTTTATCTTTTATAAATTGTGAATAAAGAATAATAGTCAAATAGATCCGAGCTCTCCGGGATGAAATTTCCTTATTCCATACACAACAAGTAATGGAATAGGGTTGTGGGTTGATTTTTCTTCTTTGATGATCGCATGATGAGAGTCTATGTTTCTCGCGAACTGTTGTCGTAGGATGTCATCGGAAAACTAAAGTTTCAATACCAAAATCCCATTTGGTGATGTATGTCACGTGAGCTTAGGTGACCGACTCTTATTCACTTTCATGGGAGGTTATTCTGTTTGTTGTCAAGCGACACCAAATAAACTAGCTAAACAAACTAGCCTTTGAATGGCATACACACCCACGGCACATGTGAGTCTCTCATTAGCACCTTTCCCTGCGAGAGGCTTATATTCTACATGTAATGAGTAGCTCGTTTTAGCTCTGCGTATACAATCCTGTCTTTCTCAAAGTCGTTAATACCAGTTATCTGTAGTAGACCTTTCAGATATTCCCAAACGCTGGTGTCTATGTTGAACTTTTTAAGTGTCCCGTTGAGGTAATCTTTGTAGCGCTTGCGTCGCAGACGTTTGCCTTATACCAGTTCCACATTTCCACATACAGTTTTTATTTTGGAAGTCTGTTGTCCTCTAAGCGTGCTAAGTAACCAGCCTTTCTCCGCTTTTTACACATGGCTTTGATGATTTAAATATTTGCCTGTCGAAGCACAATATTATCGAGTATTCTAGTATTTATCGTTATTGAGTATATATTTATACGTACGTGCAAGTATATGTGCGTATATGAATATTTTAGGATACCCATACCTACATTTAGTTCCTTTATAGTTAAGCACTATTATAATGGATTTTAAAATATATATATATATATATATATATATATATATATATATATATATATATATATATATAGAGAGAGAGAGACAGTCAGGTTTATGCGGATCAAATTGTAAAAGATGAAAGTAACTATCAAAAATATACTTGAGGGTAATGAGTAAACATTTCATGACAATATGAGAATGACTTGTTTAATTTGGTGCCCCTTTCAATGTTCTGGTTGTCATGTAATCGCGATCATGTTCAGTAAGATCGTCCTTCAAACCAGGGGTAGAAAAACAGAGAAAGAGAGGCAAGCAGAAAAATAGATGGGAGGACATTATTCCAGAACTGACAGGTTGTGCGGGACCCTAAGAGAATCTTAGAACAGAGATAAAAAGAAAGAGATGGTTGCTAAGCTATATCTGGCGACTCTAAGCTCGGGGTCTCATGACCAGACTATGTTGAATATTATGAGACTGATGCGAAGTAATATCGAAATATTTGTTTGGAGTTATTTTCACCCTTTCTTAAAGGCTCTCTAATGAACAAGGATTTTTTCAAATATATGTTTGCATGTATGTGAGCCAATATATTCAAAGGGGTACTGAAAATCTCTTGGACCGACCAAGAAGGGATTCCGTAAATTCTCATGCTTGGTCCGATGTTGTAAGGTAGCTCAAGGCGAGGACTTTTCAGTACCTTCTCATATATCGCTGTAGGTTACTACAGGTATAAATATATGGGTTAGTTATCTTGTGCCTACCTTTTCATTTATATAAGCACTTACTACTTTGCGTGTATAATGCATGCATACATACATATATACATGCATATGTATGTATGTGTGTATATATATGCACAAACACACACATCTATATATATATATATATGTGTGTGTGTGTGTGTGTGTGTGTGTGTGTGTGTGTGTGTGTGTGTGTGTAAGTACGTATATATGTTTGTTAGTGTGTTTATGAGTCATTTCCCTCTCCTTGCAATTTGGAAGTTGTGGGAGTTATCAATAAATATGAACTTCCTTCGGCCCCTAAGAAAGCTCATTCTCACCCACTCTTGCTGGGTGGTAACCTTCTTTTTGTGCTGTACATCTTCCATGCTATTTCTCTTTTTAGAATTCTTCTTTATATCATTTTTTTTTACCCGATCCACCGGAGCCCACCCGACTCAACAGCATTTTTATCCCTGTCATTATTTTTATTGATGTCTTCACTCCTAGCAATACCAACCTGAGAAAGTGTGTGTCTAGGAGAGGGAGGCGATAAGACGGCTTGATTGTAGTCAGGTTGTCCTCAACTTCTTGCGCGAGCCACTTGTCAGTTCTTGTTTAGTCAAGGGCCTATTTAATCCGCCTTATCCAACTAAGTTTCCAGCTACCCGCCGCCTTCTTGCAGTCCGAAGTACAATTTCAGTATATTTTCCTATAAACTGTGTTTCCTTTGCCTATTTCTCTTCTTTCTCTTCCTCTCCCCCTATCTCTTTGTCTCTGTCTCTGTCTCTGTCTGTCTGTCTGTCTGTCTGTCTCTCTCTCTCTCTCTCTCTATATATATATATATATATATATATATAACTTTCTGCAAACAAAAGATTGACTGAAAAATCGTTTTCAAAGATATTAACTCAGATTGTATTAAAAAAGAAAACCGTCTTGTGCATTCAGATTTTACAAAGCGTTCCTACTATATATCTCAAGATTTTTGACAAAATCCAAGGAAGGGTCTGCAATATAATTGATCCTGACCTGGCATCTCGACTCCAGTCGCTTTCCCACTGCCGTCTATAAATATTTTCATGATAATTGTTCTGGTGAGCTTTCTTCCTTGGTGCGTTGACTGCGTGAATTTAAGCGTCCTACTAGATTGGCAACAAGGTCTCTTTTATTGCTGAACTAGCGAGATCAGCATGCTGAATGGAATTCACTTTCTTCGAGATTCCCCTTGGCCTGACATTTTTAAGACTCATATGGAGAATTACGCCATTGAAGGTTTCCTCTTGGGTCAAAGCCGACATGGAGAATACCAGATGAAACCTCCATCTTCTCCATGATTCACACTAGCATGCTCTGCGGCTATAGCCCACAGGAACCACTGTTTTCGGGTATACCAGCATGACAGCTCCAATTACAACAGTGCTACACGTAATAAAAGCAAACGTGTCCTCGAAAAAGGTAAGAATAAGGCACCGTATTATATCTAATGACTTTGGCTCTCGTGATTACTGGCAGCTGTGTGATTAAATAAGACTAAGTTTTTATTCCTCCTCTCTTCGATCAATTTGATGATAAAGCTGTATGTTTCACCCGTAAATTCTCCTTAAACTCTAGACTCATCTGCAGTATCCTTATCTAACTTCCCACTTAGAACTGTGTGTCTGTTGAGTGATATGCATATAAGCCTTCTATGGTTTCTGCTATCATCTCTAATCTGGATCCCCATAAAATAATTGGATCTGATGGTATCTCTGTAATAGTCGTTAAGAAGTGCACTCCCGTACTGGCTCCTGTTCTCCCTAAACTGTATAATAAATGCCTCGCTGCCTCTTGCTTTCTTGCCTGTTGAAAATCCTCATCTGCTGTTCCAGTTTTTAAAAAGTCAGGCGAACAGTCCGACCTTTTCAACTATCGTCCTACTAGACATCCACCTCTTCTGGGGAAATTCCTAGAGACCCTAATCAATACCAAATTGGTTAAACATCTCACATCACTGGGCTTTCTTTTGGACAAGCAGTATGGCTTTCAACTGCTCATGTACTGATGGTTACCGCAGAAAGAGTTCATCAAGCTCGAGATAAGAATGTTGAAGTTCGGACTGTAGCTTTTGACATCTGCAAAGCTTTCGACAGGGTTTGGCATGCAGGAATACGTATTATTCAAATAAGTTGAAAAGTTACGGTATCACCGGAACATTTTATTGAACTGATCCAGTCTTTCTTATCAAATCGGGAAATGAAAGTTATCCTGAACGGCTACTCTTCTAGAACATTTCAATTATTCCAGTTGTATTTGGAGCCCTTGTATTGATTGGAAAAGGTTCAGAAAGACACATAGACTCCATGTATTACAAAAATATTAAAAAAATTGTACTCACAAGTACAGCTCACATATTACGAAGAGCTTTATGTATGTAAAATGTGTAATCTAAGGTTGTTTTTTTATTATAAAAATGATCATTGGAAAATGTGATGAAGCCAGTTTTGATCTTAGATCTCTGGTTGGGACCCGGAAGGAAATGTGTATACAGCAGAAATCAAAAGACATAATAATAATATTAATAATAATAATAAGAAAACCTTAAAAAAGGAAGCAAAAGCAACTGCAATCGACCGAATACAGAGACAATGTCAGGATAAACATCTTCACGTACCAAACAAGCTGATATAGACAAACCCCACCAGTGGCTACGTAGTGCAGGGTTAAAAGATGAAACCGAAGGTTTTATTCTTACTGCACAGGACCAATGATTGCTAACTAGAAATCACCAAACTCACATACCGAAAAAATTGTTTCACCCCAAAATGCAGATTCTGTGATAAATATCCAGAAACAATTAACCATCTTGTATCAGGTTGAACGGTATTGGCACCCACTGAATATAAAACCTGGCAGTGGGTCAATATCTGCACTGGAAAATTTGCAACTTTTACGGAAAGGAAACTGCAGAAACTGGTATGAACACCACCCACACCCGGTTACGGAGATAGGACCTGTAACAATTTTATGGGACTTAACAATAGACACAGACAGAAGAATCAAAGCCCAGACATTGTGATGAGAGATCGCAAAATCAAAATATACCTTCTTATTCATATGGCAGTCCCTGCAGACTGCAATGTATCTTTGAAGATCTTCAAAAACCTATCAAACTACAAAGGCCTTGAAATCGAAATCTCGAAAATGTGGCACATGAGGACATCAACAATTCCAGTTGTTGTTGGATTCCTTGGATTGATTGGAAACGATTCCAATAGATTCATTGAACGGATTCCTAGTAGTAGCCCATGCCTTAAAGAAATACAAAAGATTGTAGTCATAAGTACAGCCCACACCTTAATAAGAGCTTTATCTATATAAAATATGTGTGATCTTTTTCCTCAAAAAATGCTCAATGGAAAACGTCATGACGCCATGACTGATCTTAGATCCCTGGTTGGGACTCGGAAAGAAATGCGTATACACTGGAAATCAAAGAAAGTATAATAATAATAATAATAATAATAATAATAATAATAATAATAATAATAATAATTTTTGTTGTTATTGTTGCTGTTGTAACCAATATTTTCTAAATTAACCTACTAAAATTAACTCAGAAAAATTGTATAAGAAAAATCTATGACAGTTTGTAATGCTCATATTTCATTTGTAATTCTGTGTTTATGTTTCTGTTCAAATTGTAATGACATTTTCCAAATGAGTATCTTTCTTTTTTTTCATAGTTTTCATCATATAATTTCAGCTGCAGTTTTTGGATTTCAGGACATTTCACTTTTTTCAGGGAATGTTCTGTTATAAGTTTTTTATGGTATTCTTCACTAAGACTGAACCCCCCACCATCTGCGTTAACGCATTAATATCTTCATAAGATGGTTTGTTCCTAGGTTGCCGCGGAGGATTCACGAATCACCAAACTCGAAAATTCAACCGATGATATAAACTGAGAACTGTTCCGCCAATGAAGATGAAAGTTTGAATAAAATCCTTAAATAAATCTTAATATATATATATATATATATATATATATATATATAGAGAGAGAGAGAGAGAGAGAGAGAGAGAGAGAGAGAGAGATTACTATACTCGTTTCGAAAAACCCTCGAATTTTTGATTTGCCAATAATCAAATGAATCTCGAGGGAAAAAAAAGGTTTTAAAAAAAGAAAGAGCTAGAAACATGAAAGTCTGTCGAAGAAAATCGTACAGATGCAGGTTTGAAGCCCAAAGAAAAAAACCCGATACGAGTAAACAACTAACTAACAAAAGAGCTCAATACAACTGTAGAGCAGACCTAGATACACCTAGTGAGCCAAACAACCTACCTAGGTTTCACCTAAACGGATCGTCAGGCAAATTCGGCTCCGAATTTTCCTGACGATCCGTTTAGGTGAAAACCTAGATAAGTTTGTTTGGCTCACTAGGTCTATCTATCTATCTATCTATCTATCTATCTATCTATCTATCTATATATATATATATATATATATATATATATATATATATATATATATACAAAATATACATATAAAAAGAAAAATCGCTCCTTTGTGGTTCGGCTGTATATTTTTGCCTTTTCTAAACTCCGAAACAAATAAATAAATGTATGTAAGTGTTGGAAATATAGATAGAGGGAAAATACTTAAAAAGATTACAAGAATATAATTAAATTAATATTATAAACGCTTCAGTGTTAATGCTTTCGGGAAGAGACTTGACTCCAATATACATTAGCCTTGACTCATATGGACTATCTTTGCTTGACTTTCCACTTTAAATTGCATCGCTACTGTATGATATGCATCACTCTGTCTATAGTTTTCGGCTGTCATCTATAAACCTGATCCTTACAAATCATGTGGCCACGGTGGTATTCTTGCAGTTGTTTTAAAGAAATGTGTCCCTGTTCTCTTTAAGCTCTACAATAAATTATTTCTTGTTTCTTGCTTTCCAGCTTGGGAGAAATCCTTTTTTGTAGTTCCTGTTTTTAAGAACTCGGGTGAACCATTTGATCCTTAAAACTATTGAACAATTAGTCTTCTGCTAATTTTTGGCAAAGTATTATAGGCTTAGATAAATATCTTACCTCACTGAGTCTTCTGACAGAAAAACAATATAACTCCTGCTTCTCAAGGTCAACAGACTATGTGTTAACGATTATTGTTGAAAGAGTCTGTTCATCTTTAGATAAGAATGGTGAAGCGCTGGTTGTTGCCTCAGATAACTCGAAAGCTTCTAACAAGGTTTGACACGCTGGTCTTCTTCAAAAGTTGTGAAGTTAAGGTGTTTCTTGTGGAATTTTTGATTTGATTCCACCTTAATATCAAATCGCGAAATGAAAGTTGTTTTAATCTCCACTTTTCAAGGTTTTTACATAAAATCTGGTATCCCCCAGGGCTCCATCCTCGGACCTACTTTGTTCTTAATTTTTATCAATGACCTTCCCGATGTCATCAATTTGCGACTCAGTATTCATAACTTAATGGTAAGACTGATAGGTTCCAGAAAGTTAAGCTGATCTAGAAAATGACCCTCAGTCTGTTGGTTATTTGGAAAAGGAATGGTTTGTTAATTTTAACGACTCCAAATTTAAACTGCCCTTTTAATCGCCTTGAAAAACGACGTCATCGTTAAATACGTAATAGTGTTTATTGCTTCAGTTTTGTTTTTACCTTTCTACTTGTCTAATTTTTTAAGTATTTGTTTACTAAATACTAAAAGTGATATAATCAATCATATAACCACTCAGTTTAATAATTGTTTGTATAGTATTCTAGAGAATATATATACTATAAAATGTCTTCTTCAAATGTAATTTTATCAGTTTGCTTATTGTTCTGCAAATTATTTCCACTTTGGTAAGATCGTGAACGCTTTATTAAAATAAAGGAAAGTAAAGATTTTACAGAAAACATAAATCATACACTACACCAAAAAATTATGTTATCAAAGATTAAAAAAAAAAGAAAGGAAAGAAAAAGACTTTTGATGTTCGGGGTCAATCAGTACAAATCACAAACCGGCTTACTTTTCTCTATTCTCTTTTTATGTTCATCATTCGCAACCAAAAAAAAAAAAAAAAAAAAAAAAAGAGATTTTTTTCCTCCGGTCGGGACTACATGTTTAATTACGGAGCTTTTCTTTTTTAAGCAGCAAGAGAATTTTTATAGTTTTGAATCAGGAAAGATTCGACTCTTGCAAACAAGTCCACCTGATTTCTGTATTTATATTAAAACATAGTCTCCATTTTCTTCTTCACATTTTCCCCATCCTCCTCCTCCTCCCTATTATCTTTCTTCTTCTAATAATTTTTATACGTCTATTCTCGTGTCTCTGATTTCTTTTGTTTGTCATCTACGTTTACTTTTGTTTGTCGGCAGACAATTGGATTAAAAGTTACATCTCATTCTTTCGTTTCCTTGAGTTACTTTTCGCATTTTTAGGAGGGGAGGCGTCATCTATCTATCTATCTATCTATCTATCTATCTATCTATCTATCTATCTTTTTCAAACTTCTAGCATCTGTGGAATCCTTAAAATTTCATTTACTATTTATTTATTTATTTTTCTTCAATAGGAGTAGATAGGTTCGCCTATCGTCGGATTCACCCTCCTCCCGGTCATTTGAACAGGAGCAAATAATTTATCCACTGTTTAAAATTGTTTTTTTTTTTTTTTAATCGGTATCACACCAAGCAAGGCAGTAATGCCACTAAAACACGGAGGGTTACAGGGTGTGGAAGAATTAGAAGCAGAAACATTAATGACGAGCAGAAGATTGACATTGCATCCCATTATCGCCTTGTTTGGGGTGAATTGATAAAAAAAATCTCAGACTATTCATATCTATCTATCTATCTATCTATCTAGCTTCTCTTTTTTTATCACATCCACCCACCATCCCAACTTAAAAAAAAAATCGGTCCAGCAAGTTAGGGTAAGCAAATGAAATATGTGTCCCTGACACACCGTCACCGCCTTCTCAATAAACTATTGTCGCCAACAGTCTCTATTCTTTTTATGTTCTCTCACCTTTCTCTCTCTACCTTCCTCACTATCTCTAATTCATCACCACTATCTCTTTCTCCCCTCTCTCCCTTCTCACTCTCTTGATTTATAGACATTATATTTTGCTCTAAGCATTTTCACGTATTCTTATCAATTGAAGCGGGATTTTCTGTTGAGTACATTTTGTGATTAAGTGGCATCAAGTCATCTAAACTTAAAAAATTATATTATTATTATTATTTTATTTCCTTTGATTTCTGGCGTTTATAAATTTCTTTCCGGGTCCCGCCCAGGGACCTAAGGTTAGAAATGGCATCATGACACTTTCCAAAGAAAATAAAATTTACATAGATAAAGCCCTTCGTAAAGTGTGGGCTGTACTTGTGAGAATTTTTTGTATCTCTTTGAGGCATGGACTTCCAGGAATCCCTTCAATTAGTTTACTGGAATCTTTTCCAACCAATCCTAGGGCTCCACCTACAACAGGGATTGTTGATGTTCCCATGTGCCACATTTTTGAGATTTCTATTTCAAAGTCCTTGTATTTTGACAGCTTTTTGTATATCTTCAAAGACACATTGCAGTCTGCAGGGACTGCCATATCAATAAAGAGGGACTTTTTTGTTTGCGGTTTCTAATAACAATATCTGGGCGGTTGGCTTTGATTGTTCTGTCTGTGTGTATTGTGTAGTCCCATTGTAACAGGTCCTATCTCCCTAACCGGGTCTGGGTGGTGTTCATACCAGTTTCTTTCAGTTTCCTCCCCGTAGAAGTTGTATATTTTCCAGTGCAGATATTGGCCCACTCTGTCAGGCCGGGTTTTATATTCAGTGGGTGCCAATATCGTGTAAGATGATCAAGACTCTTCTTCTTCTTCTTCTTTTTTTTCTTCTTCTTCTTCTTCTTCTTCTTCTTCTTCTTCTTATTATTATTATTATTATTATTATTATTATTATTATACCCATTGTGTATTCCCGCCAGTAGTAACTGACGGGTTTACACTGGAGAATAAGTCACAGCAAGTCTCTTCAATACTGACATAAATATGGTTTTGTATTTGCATTAGTTAATAAAGACGTCGGTTAGGTGCCTGGAAGGGGGTCGCTCTTCCGGGCCGCTTCGATTGGACAGACGGTCCTGTCCGCATTCTTGGAGTGTGGTTTGGGCCTGACCTCCAGCTGGAGAAGAATTGGTCTGAAGTACGAGCAAAGGTCGATTCCGCCGGTCAGACTTGGAATGTCGAGGTTGTCCGTGAAGGGCAGGGCGGAGGTGTGTGCTACATACATTTTCCCCCTGATTCTTTATCGATTGTCCATACTTCTTCTCTGTAAGACCCACAAGAAGGCGCTCGAACGCTCGCTATCCTCCATTTTATGGAGGGGACGCGGGAATCGGGTCGACAGACGAGTCTGCACTAAACGTCCGTGTCATGGGGGGCTGGGAATGCCGCACCTGCCGAGTCACATCCGTGCCTCTAGGTTGGCTTTCCTACGCCGCGCATTGACTGGAGGAGATCCGATTATGGAGGGGATTGTTAGGGACGCGTTCCCTGGCCTTACCATTCCCCCCATCTCGCGGGTTGAGCGCGGTCGTAAACCCCGGGATCAATCGGTTTTCCTTCGCGAGTGTCGGTCGGCATTGAGGGCCGTTCCCCGGTCCAGTGACCTTTCTCGGCCTAGGAAGGTCTTCTATCGTGAATTAGTGGAGAAGCCCGCGAAGGATCCCCTACGAAATATGCTCGGCATGTCGGAGGAGGAGTTTCGCTCCTACTGGTCTTGGGCCCCAGCGGCGGATTACCTCAGTAAACCTGAGTTTTCGTTTAGCTGGCGATTGGCTCGGAATCGGCTGCCTCTCAACGACATGGCTTTCATATAGGGCTTGGCGGATTTGCCAGACTGTGAACGGTGTGGCCTTGGCTTAGAAGAAACGGCTGCGCACGCCTTCTACCATTGCCCCCAGGTCCGCCCCTTATGGGACCATGTCGGCGAGCTGACGGCTCGTCTCGCTCCCGAACAGCTTGTGTCCATTGATCGCGCATACGCGTGTGACAATGTGTCGCCCCCGCATTCCGGGATGAAACGGATGGTGTTTCTGACGCTGATGGCCACGGCTCGAATGGTGATTTGGACGACGCGAAAGGAGGAAGTCTTGCGAGGCAATCGTCTTTCTCATTCGGATCTAATTCGATTCTTTGAGCATCAGCTCAAGATGAAGATTAGATCGGATAGAAAACGATTGCATTCGACAGTCTTTAGCGAAAGGTGGGTAAAAAGAAGCGAGCTTGCTTCGTGTGAACGGGGCTAGCCTTGATTTTCTCTTCTAGGTCAACCTATTGCACATCGGGGTGGCTTCCTGTGGAACCCTCCCCTTGGTTAGGTTAGACAAGCTTCAGTGTACCTAGTTAATGTGAGTAAGTGTTGTTCCTTGCCTGCATCCCGGCCGTTTATGTTTAATTATGTTTAGTTTGTATTTGTGTTTATTTTAAGTTTATTATTGGGTTCATTTCCCTCCCCTCTCATTTTATCATTATTAGAATTGTATATATATATATATATATATATATATATATATATATATATATATATCATCATTAAAATTTTTATGGCATGGGGCGCGATTTTGGTAGGTCTCCCTTGAGAGCACGTGGTATTATGGTGGTTGAAGGCTTGTTTGGTGATGGACGAGTTCTTTTGGTGAATGAGTAAAATGTAATGTACGAATGGGTCGCGAATGTACCTAGTTAATGTGAGTAAGTGTTGTTCCTGGCCTGCATCCCGGCCGTTCTTTGGTTATGATCCAAGTTTCCCAACCTCCCTAGTTTGTTTTGACCACCCCCTTTCATCTCGACTGGGTCAGTTTTATATTTTCCCATTCCAGCCTAATATTTTATACTTTTTCCCACTCCCTTAGCGAGAGCGTCTCTTGATTTTGTCCCCTGGGCAGAATAGAGCGGTCTCTCTGTTTTATGGGTTGGACGGTCCCTACTAACATCAATTATGTTTAGTTTGTATTTGTGTTTATTTTAAGTTTATTATTGGGTTCATTCCCCTCCCCTCTCATTTTATCATTATTAGAATTGTATATATATATATATATCATCATTAAAATTTTTATGGCATGGGGCGCGGTTTTGGTAGGTCTCCCTTGAGAGCACGTGGTATTATGGTGGTTGAAGGATTGTTTGATGATGGACGAGTTCTTTTGGTGAATGGGTAAAATGTTATGTCCGAATGATGCGAATCTGATTAGCTAGGTATAAGATAGTTAGTGTTGACCAGCCTCTACCCCTCCCCTTTATTGGCCCCGTGCCACAATTTGTACTTTTTGTACGAATAAATATCAGTTAATAAAGACGAGACAAACACATGTAAGAGAAACATTTATTCTCTCAATGTGTAGATGTGCATCCGAGTACATTGTGATGTCATAGTCATAGAAAGTGGCGTAATAGGATGTAATGTGTGTGTTTGTGTGTGTTTGTGTGTGTCTGTTTGTTTGCATGTGTTTGTGTGCGTGTGTGTGTGTGTATGTGGCTATATATAACATTTTCCTTTTTTGCTTTTGTGAGTCGTGTATGATGGGATGTACATATTTCATTATTCCCTGTTTCTTAGTGGAGTGGGGGGGTTATTCCCCGACCACGTCTAGTGGTCCTTTCCAACGTGAGGCGGTAATAATTTTTTTAACTGTTCGTTTTGTGATGTGGTGTCTTTGTATAATATTTTTCATAATCAATATCGATATCTGTTTGTGTTTCTTATACATCCTTTGTTTTCAGAAGGTTCTGTTTGTGTTTCTTATTTCTGTTAGAAGCAAGTAGGAACGTCGTTAAGTCAATTTCTTTATTATTTTTCCTTTTCTAAGACAATGATTCATTAACTTGATTCTAACTTTTAAGTTCAGGCTGCTCACGTGTGTAATATGATTTCCTTGTTGTTTGTTGCTTAACATAATTTGTGTTATCTTTGAGAGATTTCTTCGTTGAGTTTTATTCATTAGCTGTTTAGCAAGTGAAGGATATCCATACTTAATAGCGTAGTGCGTGTTACTAAGAGTGCTAAGTGTGGATCTTTGTTATTTTCCATTGCTTTTTTTAAGAGACTTTATTACCCGAATTTTTTTTTACTATCATACCATTAGATTGAGAATAATTTAGGCGAGCTTTTTTGAAAATGCTTTGAAATCTAAGAATTTGAATTCTGGGGCGTTGTCACTGACAATTTGTGATATGCCAAATTTAGCAAAAGTATTTTTAAGTTTTCTGTTAACTGTTAGTAATTCGGATCCCTGTATATAATGTACATCAAAATATCTCGAAAATATCTGTATTTTCTGTATATAATGTACATCAAAATATCTCGAAAATATCTCTGTGATTGTGAGATACAATATTCCTTATCAGTGAAATATATCTCTCCCGTCTCTTTTCAATGGAATCATCGACATTTTGTGATTCATTGCCTTTTCAGGTGTTTGTTGATTTTTGTAAGCGATGCATGTCGTAAAATTGCAAACCATTTCCTTAATTTGGGCGTTTATACCTCGCTATTATATGATTCTCTAGATGTAGTTGTATATTTCCCTATTCTTAGATGCCCTGAGGGAATTTTCTGTAAAGTTTCTTTACGGAATGAACTAGGGACAATAATTCTTGTGCTTTCAAGAAACAAGTTTTTTGATGTGATATTTCATCACGAATAGATGTGAACGTTTGAACATTAAACTATCTTTTAGGAATCTATTCTTGCTTTCTATACTCAATGAGTGTTGACGGAGTTGGGTCGTTTGCTGTAACTTCTCTGCTCATTTATTTTGATGTCAAATATTGGATTGCTTTGTGTGTGTGTGTGTGTGTGTGTGTGTCATGGATATTTATTTTAAAGATTCTCGAAATTGAATTGAATTTTTCGCACGTTTTTGCGCCAAAAACAGTTTGGGAATCTATGTCTGCAACAATAAATCGTATTGCAGTTTCAACATTTTTGCTTTCACTATAACTAATATTGGAATGTTTGTACTCACTGATGTTTTATTTAATTTAGTTTTAGAGGAAAGATTTTTGTATAATTTCCTGGTCATTACACTAATTAATTCACCGGTGTCAATTTTGAATTTTATGATTATTTTTTCAGTCCAGCGGTTTGGGTCGGACGTTTCATCTTTCTGGATCCTCTGCGACTTGTGTCTATTAAGATTAACTGTGTTCATTGAACATAAAAAAAAACTGTTAGAACTGCTCTGGAACATTGACATATTTGGGAAATATATAAGAATAATCCAGAACCTATACTGGCAGCAAACCACCTGCACATGGATGGAAAATGAATTCTGTAAATACACAGAAATAGAAAGAACTATAAGACAAGGATGTGTTTTCTTACCAGACATTCAACATATACAGTGAGGCTATTCTGAGTGAATTAGAAATCATACAATGATTCATTATTGGCGGCTACGATTTTAACAACATAAGATATGCAGATGACACAGTGTTGATAACAGACAACGAAAAGAAATTACAAGACCTTCCACATAAGATAGTAAAAGGAAACGAGAAGAAAGGACTAAATATTAATTTCAAGAAGGCAGAATGCAAGGTCGTTAGCAAAAAACAAAATAAAAAAAACAAAACCGCCCAACATGCAATTTACAAACTGGAAATATCAAAATCAAACAAGTACGAAAATTTAAGTATCTGAGAAGTGTTTCAACAGAGGACGGAAAGTGTGACACTGATATCCAAAGGCGCATTGGAATAACGAAAGATGCCTTCCAAAAGATAAGCAAAGTATTAAGAAACAGGGAAATTTCGTTAGAAACAAAGAAAAGAGTACTGAACTGTTATATAATATCAGTCCTCCAATATGGCAGTGAATGCTGGACAAACTTATCAAATATGAAGAAGAAACTTGAAGTAACAGAAATCTGGATCTACAGAAGGATGCTGAGAATACCACGGACTGAACAAAAAGGTCAGCTATACTTAACACCAGAAAGATAAAGTTGAAATTCCAAGGGTACATAATGAGGAAAGAGGACTTGGAAAAATTGATATTCACAGGGCATATTGGGTGCAGAGGAAAACAATGCATAACCTAACTAGCGAGTAAATAGGAGGCGGAACATAGTTTAGGAGAGATAACAAAAATACAGCATTTATTAAGATCTATAAAGGACAGGACATTGTGGAGATCCATGATCATCAACGTCCTGAAGGGACACGAACATAGAAGAAAAAAGATGTACATTGAGTAATTCATCGTGTTAGTCATCGACTGATAAGGCTTGTATTTGATGTACAGATTTTTACACATTTTGTCAAAGTGACATTTTATTAAATTTGTTGCATATTTTATGAAATGCAGGGCAATTATTTCTATAATGATTGCTGCTTTGCATGATTTTCTGCTGATTTGTGTTCAAAGGGTTTTTTACTTCCTGTCCCAAATGGAAACCATGTTGGTGCAATGTAAGAACTTACTTTTCCACTTCTTCCATGCAGTCGAGAGATTTTCTTGATTGAAAATTCCATTCTTTCATCGTTTTATTTTATTTTACCAGGTTGGCCAAAAAGTTCTGACCCCCGTAGGAAGCGGAAAGAAAACAACCCTTGATGTCAAGGAGTAACTGCATTTTGAGTTTGTTCCACAAGATCGCACTGTCAACGCTAGACCGAGTGTACGACAAACTAAAGGTCAGTCGAGGTCGGGATTTGTTTCAGCAAGACAATGTGAGATCACACAATGCGTCCCGATGCTGCTCCAAGTGACTTTGGCCTATTCTACTGAATGGCACAATTCTTCTTCCGCCACCTGCGATTCAACACTTTTGATGAAGTGAAGGAAGATTGTTTACAGATTTTTGTTTGTATTATTCAAAGCCAGCGAACTGGTATCTGGGACAGATTCAGATGCTGGCTGATTGCTGGCAGAAGATCGTCGCGAATGTTGGACTTTATTTTGAAGAAGAAATGTTGGTGTTGTTCCATAAAATGTTGTTGTTTTTCCACTTCCTAAGTGAGCCAGGACTTTCTGGCCAACAAAATATTTTTTTAATTTTTTCATTATTGCTGTTTTCTTAATTAAAAAAATTAACGCAGTGATCCTTCTGATATATATATATATATATATATATATATATATATATATATATATATATATATAAAGTATTTTAAAATGAGTTGTATTAGTTAAGAAGATGAGGAAAACCCCACTTAAGGAAAAACATTATTCTCTGAATGCGTAGTGGTGCATCCGGGGATGTTGGGACGTCATAGAAAGTGTCATGATATGGGGTGATATATGTGTATTTTTACAGTGGTGTTCAATCTGTACAAGGCACTGGAGCCACTCGAGGTAGAGGGTTACAGAATAGGGGTACCGCTTATGCGGATATGTGTGGAAGATAACGGTTGAACCTGGTTTTAAACAGGTTAAGATTATAGTGATAAGGGAAAAATCCTCTTGCTAGTCGGATCCACAAGACAGTGGTTCGTGGGAAGAAACTGCTTGAGTGTAACTTACATCTCATCAAGAAAATATTAAGAGAATAAGGGTGGTTCGGGTACATTGCATGGCGGCTCTTAGCCATAAAGGTTAGGACTGGTGGAAATAAGGAGTGCATTCTCCAAGGAAATCGATCGTTTGTGAGAAAGGGGTTACAGAGTGGAAAATAATTCGTCGCTTACAAAGGCGCGGAAATACTTTTGGACTCAATCGAGAGTGGAAAAGAAAGCCCATATATGGCAGTAGTATTCCATTTCCGGTCTAATCTTGCTCTTGTAAAAGTAGAGGATAGCAGGAGAATTGAGCTACTTGCTGGAGCGCTACAGGGAACCGACCATTTTCCGAGCATCTTTAGCGATGGATCGTATGTATATTCCATTTGAGGTCTGGGTTGAGTTTAAGTTCCAATAGGCGCTCAAGGCACGGGGCCTTCCTGAGGGAACACCCTTTCATCACTATTGGTGAAAGTTCTGCATCCAATCGGTGATTGGGGAAGGTCACTAATTTAAGTTTTGAGGCATTGTATGTGACCAGCCAATTCAGAGGAGAGATCAGCTGCCAAGCTCTGGTCATCGAGGTTTTGGGAGGTGCACCCATTATATCATCAGCATAGGTATTGATAAATGATCGGAGTATAGTCGTAGGCAGATTATTTATGTAGATTGTTAGGCCCAGAAGCAAACCTTGGGTGACGCCCGTGTTAATCCCCTGAGACTCGGAGGACTGGCTACTAACAACTACCTTCAGGGACTTACCCGTTAGGAAAGACTTTATAACTGAGAAGACTTTTCCAGTGACTCCATAGCTAGAGAGTTTGAGCAATAATCCTTTTATGCAACAGCTTGTCAAAGGTCTTTGAAATGTGACTGTCCTTGAGATGTATTTATTGTCAAGTGCCTCACTGATTCTGTGAGTAATCGCAGTTGGACCAGGCCGATTGAAATCTATACTTTGCTTGTCGCTCAAGTGGTTGTACCTATTGAGGTGGTCAGCAACATTCTTGTTGATTATAGCTTCAAAGAGTTTGTCAGTGACACTGAAGAGACTGGCTGGTCTATACTGTGAGGAGGACAAGCGCTCACCTGCATTCTTGAAAACCTGGCATACGCTTGACACCTTACACAGACTTGAGAAGGATTTCTCCTTCAAGCATCGGTTAAATAATTTCACTAAGATTAGGGATAACTCTGAGTTAATATTCTTAATTACTACTCCCGGAATTTTATCTGGACCGGTGGCTTTCTTAGGGTTAAAAGTTTTGACCTCCCGGGTTATAAATAAAATATTAATGAGATTGTGCTCAGTAAGACGTTGGAATTCGAGAAGAGGGGTGGGTGGCCTTTGCCATCTAACGTTGACTTTGATGTAAAGATCGAGGCGAAGCTCTTCGCCTCGTTCGACGAGGAAGAGATAACATCGTAGGCATTTATAATAGTAGGCACTGGATCTTCCAGAACTCTAGGTATCCATTTTGTTTGCTTTCAAAGTTGGCCTGAAATGCTCGAGTATAGATACACTTTGCATTTTCTATAAGTCTTTTGTAGCGGTTGCGAGCAGTTCTGTATGCAGCAAGTATCTACTTGTTGTGGATTCCGAGATGAAAATCGGTCTCCAATGAATGACAAATGCAGGAATTAAAGATAAGAAATTAAATGTATTTACACAATAATACAAAGGGTAATACTGTTAGTAAATCCAGGAAGTCGGTTAGTAGCAATAACATATAGATATATACAGTCTCGACGTAGGACTTCCTTAGAGTCTACGTGCTTGTAACTGGCTTCTAGAAGCGGTTACCTCACACTATTACTCTACTTCCAACTCAATCTCAGTCTCAGTCTTCTTGCTATCTCCGACTGACAATATTCAGTTACCCCCCACGAGGGTGTCATGTGGCACAAGGCCTTTTTAACGTGGGCATTCCTGGAGCCATTTGGCTCGGCCAAAAAATAGCCCATTTGAACCCGTATAAACGGGTTCTGGGCCGAGCTTAGCCTCCCGAAGGAGACTCCGCCCTTCGGCGGAGCCTCCTTCAGGTTCCTCCCGCCCGTAGGAAGAGAGTACAACCGTGCAGTCGGTTCAAAACTTGAACGACTGACTCACTATCTCCGACTGACAATATTCAGTCACCCCCCACGAGGGTGTCATGTGGCACAAGGCCTTTTTAACGTGGGGCATTCACGAGCCATTAGGCTCGGCCAAAAAATAGCCCCATTTGAGCCCGTATAAACGGGTTCTGGGCCGGTTTTTTTCCACGAAGGAGACTCCGCCCTTCGGCGTAGCCTCCTTCGGGTTCCTCCCGCCCGTAGGAAGAGAGTTCAAACCGAGCAGTCGGATCAAAAGTGAACTAATGACTCACTATCTCCGACTGACAATATTCAGTCACCCCCACGAGGGTGTCGCGTGGCACACGGCCTTTTTAAAGTGAGAATTCCCGGGCCATTAGGCTCGGCCAAAAAAATTATTTGAACCCGTATAAACGGGTTCTGGGCCGATTTACCTCCCGAAGGAGACTCCGCCCTTCGGCGTAGCCTCCTTCGGGTTCCTCCCGCCCGTAGGAAGAGAGTTCAAACCGAACAGTCGGTTCAAAAAGTGAACTAATGACTCACTATTCCGACTGAATATTCAGTCACACCCCCACGAGGGTGTCATGGGCACAAGGCCTTTTTAACGTGGGCATTCCCGAGCCATTAGGCTCGGCCAAAAAATAGCCCATTTGAACCCCGTATAAACGGGTTCTGGGCCGAGTTTACCTCCCGAAGGAGACTCCGCCCTTCGGCGTAGCCTTCTTCGGGTTCCTCCCGCCCGTAGGAAGAGAGTACAACCGTGCAGTCGGTTCAAAACTTGAACGACTGACTCACTATCTCCGACTGACAATATTCAGTCACCCCCCCCACGAGGGTGTCATGTGGCACAAGGCCTTTTTAAAGTGGGAATTCCCGAGCCATTAGGCTCGGCCAAAAAAGGCCCATTTGAACCCGTATAAACGGGTTCTGGGCCAGTTTTACCCCCGAAGGAGACTCCGCCCTTCGGCGTAGCCTCCTTCGGGTTCCCCGCCCGTAGGAAGAGAGTAAACCGTGCAGTCGGTTCAAAACTTGGACTGACGATATTCAGTCACCCCCCACGAGGGTGTCATGTGGCACAAGGCCTTTTTTAACGTGGGCCCCGAGCCATTAGGCTCGACAGCCCATTTGAACCCGTATAAACGGGTTCTGGGCCGGTTTTACCTCCCGAAGGAGACTCCGCCCTTCGGCGTAGCCTCCTTCGGGTTCCTCCCGCCCGTAGGAAGAGTACAACTGTGTAGTCGGTTCAAAACTTGAACGACTGACTCACTATCTCCGACTGACTATATTTAGTCACCCCCCCACGAGGGCGTCATGTGGCACAAGGCCTTTTTAACGTGGGTATTTCCGTGCCATTAGGCTCGGCCAAAAATAGCCCATTGAACCCGTATAAACGGGTCCAGGGCCGGTTTTACCTCCCCGAAGGAGACACCGCCCTTCGGCGTAGCCTCCTTCGGGTTCCTCCCGCCCGTAGGAAGAGAGTACAACCGTGTAGTCGGTTCAAAAACTTGAACGACTGACTCACTATCTCCGACTGACTATATTCAGTCACCCCCACGAGGGTGTCATGTGGCACAAGGCATTTTTAACGGGGCATTCCGAGCCATTAGGCTCGGCCAAAAAATAGCCCATTGAACCCGTATAAACGGGTCCAGGGCCGGCGACCTCCCCGAAGGAGACACCGCCTTTCGGCGTAGCCTCCTTCGGGTTCCTCCCCTGCCCGTAGGAAGAGAGTACAACCGTGTAGTCGGTTCAAAACTTGAACGACTGACTCACTATCTCCGACTGACAATATTCAGTCACCCCCCCCACGAGGGTGTCATGTGGCACAAGGCCTTTTTAACGTGGGCATTCCCGAGCCATTAGGCTCGGCCAAAAATAGCCCGTTTGAACCCGTATAAACGGGTTCAGGGCCGGTTTAACCTCCCTGAAGGAGACACCGCCCTTCGGCGTAGCCTCCTTCGGGTTCCTCCCGCCCGTAGGAAGAGAGTATAACCGTGTAGTCGGTTCAAAACTTGAACGACTGACTCACTATCTCCGACTGACAATATTCAGTCACCCCCCCCACGAGGGTGTCATGTGGCACAAGGCCTTTTTAACGTGGGCATTCCCGAGCCATTAGGCTCGGCCAAAATAGCCCATTTGAACCCGTATAAACGGGTTCAGGGCCGGTTTACCTCCCCGAAGGAGACTCCGCCCTTCGGCGTAGCCTCCTTCGGGTTCCCCCCGCCCGTAGGAAGAGAGTTGAACCGTGCAGTCGGTTCAAAACTGAACGACTGACGATATTCAGTCACCCCCCACGAGGGTGTCATGTGGCACAAGGCCTTTTTAACGTGGGCATTCCCGAGCCATTAGGCTCGACCAAAAAGTAGCCCATTTGAACCCGTATAAACGGGTTCTGGGCCGGTTTTACCTCCCCGAAGGAGACTCCGCCCTTCGGCGTAGCCTCCTTCGGGTTCCTCCCGCCCGTAGGAAGAGAGTACAACCGTGTAGTCGGTTCAAAACTTGAACGACTGACTCACTATCTCCGACTGACTATATTTAGTCGTCCCCCCACGAGGGCGTCATGTGGCACAAGGCCTTTTTAACGTGGGTATTTCCGTGCCATTAGGCTCGGCCAAAAAATATCCCATTTGAACCCGTATAAACGGATTCTGGGCCGAGCGACTCCTCCCGAAGGAGACTCCGCCCTTCGGCGTAGACTCCTTCGGGTTCCTCCCGCCCGTAGGAAGAGAGTACAACCGTGCAGTCGGTTCAGAGGTGAACGACTGACTCACTATCTCCGACTGACTATATTCAGTCACCCCCCACGAGGGTGTCATGTGGCACAAGGCCTTTTTAACGTGGGCATTCCTGAGCCATTAGGCTCGGCAAAAAATAGCCCATTGAACCCGTATAAACGGGTCCAGGGCCGGTTTTACCTCCCCGAAGGAGACACCGCCCTTCGGCGTAGCCTCCTTCGGGTTCCTCCCCGCCCGTAGGAAGAGAGTACAACCGTGTAGTCGGTTCAAAACTTGAACGACTGACTCACTATCTCCGACTGACAATATTCAGTCACCCCCCACGAGGGTGTCATGTGGCACAAGGCCTTTTTAACGTGGGCATTCCCGAGCCATTAGGCTCGGCCAAAAAAAGCCCATTGAACCCGTATAAACGGGTCCAGGGCCGGTTTTACTCCTCGAAGGAGACACCGCCCTTCGGCGTAGCCTCCTTCGGGTTCCTCCCGCCCGTAGGAAGAGAGTACAACCGTGTAGTCGGTTCAAAACTTGAACGACTGACTCACTATCTCCGACTGACAATATTCAGTCACCCCCACGAGGTGTCATGTGGCACAAGGCCTTTTTAACGTGGGCATTCCCGAGCCATTAGGCTCGGCCAAAAATAGCCCGTTTGAACCCGTATAAACGGGTTCAGGGCCGGTTTAACCCCACGAAGGAGACACCGCCCTTCGGCGTAGCCTCCTTCGGGTTCCTCCCGCCCGTAGGAAGAGAGTACAACCGTTCGGTTCAAAACTTGAACGACTGACTCACTATCTCCGACTGACAATATTCAGTCACCCCCCACGAGGGTGTCATGGGCACAAGGCCTTTTTAACGTGGGCATTCCCGAGCCATTAGGCTCGGCCAAAAAATAGCCCATTTGAACCCGCATCAACGGGTTCTGGGCCGGTTTAACCCTCCCTGAAGGAGACTCCGCCCTTCGGCGTAGCCTCCTTCGGGTTCCTCCCGCCCGTAGGAAGAGAGTACCACCGTGTAGTCGGTTCAAAACTTGAACGACTGACTCACTATCTCCGACTGACAATATTCAGTCAACCCCACGAGGGTGTCATGTGGCACAAGGCCTTTTTAACGTGGGCATTCCCTGAGCCATTAGGCCCGGCCAAAAAATAGCCCGTTTGAACCCGTATAAACGGGTTCAGGGCCGAGTTTACCTCCCGAAGGAGACTCCGCCCTTCGGCGTAGCCTCCTTCGGGTTCCTCTCGCCCGTAGGAAGAGAGTTGAACCGAACAGTCAGTTCAGAGGTGAACGACTGACTCACTATCTCCGACTGACAATATTCAGTCACCCCCCCACGAGGGTGTCATGTGGCACAAGGCCTTTTTAACGTGGGCATTCCCGAGCCATTAGGCTCGGCCAAAAAATAGCCCATTGAACCCGTATAAACGGGTCCAGGGCCGGTTTTACCTCCCCGAAGGAGACACCGCCCTTCGGCGTAGCCTCCTTCGGGTTCCTCCCGCCCGTAGGAAGAGAGTACAACCGTGTAGTCGGTTCAAAACTTGAACGACTGACTCACTATCTCCGACTGACAATATTCAGTCACCCCCCCACGAGGGTGTCATGTGGCACAAGGCCTTTTTAACGTGGGCATTCCCGAGCCATTAGGCTCGGCCAAAAATAGCCCGTTTGAACCCGTATAAACGGGTTCAGGGCCGGTTTAACCTCCCGAAGGAGACACCGCCCTTCGGCGTAGCCTCCTTCGGGTTCCTCCTCCCGTAGGAAGAGAGTACAACCGTGTAGTCGGTTCAAAACTTGAACGACTGACTCACTATCTCCGACTGACAATATTCAGTCACCCCCCCACGAGGGTGTCATGTGGCACAAGGCCTTTTTAACGTGGGCATTCCCGAGCCATTAGGCTCGGCCAAAAAATAGCCCGTTTGAACCCGTATAAACGGGTTCAGGGCCGGTTTAACCTCCCCGAAGGAGACACCGCCCTTCGGCGTAGCCTCCTTCGGGTTCCTCCCGCCCGTAGGAAGAGAGTACAACCGTGTAGTCGGTTCAAAACTTGAACGACTGACTCACTATCTCCGACTGACAATATTCAGTCACCCCCCCACGAGGGTGTCATGTGGCACAAGGCCTTTTTAACGTGGGCATTCCCGAGCCATTAGGCTCGGCCAAAAAATAGCCCATTTGAACCCGCATAAACGGGTTCTGGGCCGGTTTAACCTCCCCGAAGGAGACTCCGCCCTTCGGCGTAGCCTCCTTCGGGTTCCTCCCGCCCGTAGGAAGAGAGTACAACCGTGTAGTCGGTTCAAAACTTGAACGACTGACTCACTATCTCCGACTGACAATATTCAGTCACCCCCCACGAGGGGGTGTCATGTGGCACAAGGCCTTTTTAACGTGGGCATTCCTGAGCCATTAGGCTCGGCCAAAAATAGCCCATTTGAACCCGCATAAACGGGTTCTGGGCCGGTTTAACCTCCCCGAAGGAGACACCGCCCTTCGGCGTAGCCTCCTTCGGGTTCCTCCCCGCCCGTAGGAAGAGAGTACAACCGTGTAGTCGGTTCAAAACTTGAACGACTGACTCACTATCTCCGACTGACAATATTCAGTCACCCCCCACGAGGGTGTCATGTGGCACAAGGCCTTTTAACGTGGGAATTCCCGAGCCATTAGGCTCGGCCAAAAAATAGCCCATTTGAACCCGTATAAACGGGTTCAGGGCCGGTTTAACCTCCCGAAGGAGACTCCGCCCTTCGGCGTAGCCTCCTTCCCCCCCGCCCGTAAAGAGAGAGTACAACCGTGCAGTCGGTTCAAAACTTGAACGACTGACGATATTCAGTCACCCCCCACGAGGGTGTCATGTGGCACAAGGCCTTTTTAACGTGGGCATTCCCGAGCCATTAGGCTCGACCAAAAAGTAGGAACCCGTATAAACGGGTTCTGGGCCGGTTTACCTCCCGAAGGAGACTCCGCCCTTCGGCGTAGCCTCCTTCGGGTTCCTCCCGCCCGTAGGAAGAGAGTACAACCGTGTAGTCGGTTCAAAAACTTGAACGACTGACTCACTATCTCCGACTGACTATATTTAGTCGTCCCCCACGAGGGCGTCATGTGGCACAAGGCCTTTTTAACGTGGGTATTTCCGTGCCATTAGGCTCGGCCAAAAATATCCCATTTGAACCCGTATAAACGGATTCTGGGCCAGTTTTATTTCGGCGTAGACTCTTCGGGTTCCTCCCCGCCCGTAGGAAGAGAGTACAACCGTGCAGTCGGTTCAGAGGTGAACGACTGACTCACCATCTCCGACTGACTATATTCAGTCACCCCCCCACGAGGGTGCCATGTGGCACAAGGCCTTTTTAACGTGGGCATTCCCGAGCCATTAGGCTCGGCCAAAAAATAGCCCATTGAACCCGTATAAACGGGTCCAGGGCCGGTTTTACCTCCCCGAAGGAGACACCGCCCTTCGGCGTAGCCTCCTTCGGGTTCCTCCCGCCCGTAGGAAGAGAGTACAACCGTGTAGTCGGTTCAAAACTTGAACGACTGACTCACTATCTCCGACTGACAATATTCAGTCACCCCCCCACGAGGGTGTCATGTGGCACAAGGCCTTTTTAACGTGGGCATTCCCGAGCCATTAGGCTCGGCCAAAAAATAGCCCATTGAACCCGTATAAACGGGTCCAGGGCCGGTTTTACCTCCTCGAAGGAGACACCGCCCTTCGGCGTAGCCTCCTTCGGGTTCCTCCCCGCCCGTAGGAAGAGAGTACAACCGTGTAGTCGGTTCAAAACTTGAACGACTGACTCACTATCTCCGACTGACAATATTCAGTCACCCCCCACGAGGGTGTCATGGGCACAAGGCCTTTTTAACGTGGGCATTCCCGAGCCATTAGGCTCGGCCAAAAATAGCCCATTTGAACCCGCATCAACGGGTTCTGGGCCGGTTTAACCTCCCCGAAGGAGACACCGCCCTTCGGCGTAGCCTCCTTCGGGTTCCTCCCGCCCGTAGGAAGAGAGTACAACCGTGTAGTCGGTTCAAAACTTGAACGACTGACTCACTATCTCCGACTGACAATATTCAGTCACCCCCCACGAGGGGTGTCATGTGGCACAAGGCCTTTTTAACGTGGGCATTCCCGAGCCATTAGGCTCGGCCAAAAATAGCCCATTTGAACCCGCATAAACGGGTTCTGGGCCGAGCGAACCTCCCCCGAAGGAGACTCCGCCCTTCGGCGTAGCCTCCTTCGGGTTCCTCCCGCCCGTAGGAAGAGAGTACAACCGTGTAGTCGGTTCAAAACTTGAACGACTGACTCACTATCTCCGACTGACAATATTCAGTCACCCCCACGAGGGTGTCATGGCACAAGGCCTTTTAACGTGGGCATTCCCGAGCCATTAGGCCCGGCCAAAAAAGCCTTGAACCCGTATAAACGGGTTCTGGGCCGGTTTAACCTCCCCGAAGGAGACTCCGCCCTTCGGCGTAGCCTCCTTCGGGTTCCTCTCGCCCGTAGGAAGAGAGTTGAACCGAACAGTCAGTTCAGAGGTGAACGACTGACTCACTATCTCCGACTGACAATATTCAGTCACCCCCCCACGAGGGTGTCATGTGGCACAAGGCCTTTTTAACGTGGGCATTCCCGAGCCATTAGGCTCGGCCAAAAATAGCCCATTGAACCCGTATAAACGGGTCCAGGGCCGGTTTACCTCCCCGAAGGAGACACCGCCCTTCGGCGTAGCCTCCTTCGGGTTCCTCCCGCCCGTAGGAAGAGAGTACAACCGTGTAGTCGGTTCAAAAACTTGAACGACTGACTCACTATCTCCGACTGACAATATTCAGTCACCCCCCACGAGGGTGTCATGGCACAAGGCCTTTTTAACGTGGGCATTCCCGAGCCATTAGGCTCGGCCAAAAAATAGCCCGTTTGAACCCGTATAAACGGGTTCAGGGCCGAGCGAACCTCCCCGAAGGAGACACCGCCCTTCGGCGTAGCCTCCTTCGGGTTCCTCCCGCCCGTAGGAAGAGAGTACAACCGTGTAGTCGGTTCAAAACTTGAACGACTGACTCACTATCTCCGACTGACAATATTCAGTCACCCCCCACGAGGGTGTCATGTGGCACAAGGCCTTTTTAACGTGGGCATTCCCGAGCCATTAGGCTCGGCCAAAAAATAGCCCGTTTGAACCCGTATAAACGGGTTCAGGGCCGAGTTTAACCTCCCCGAAGGAGACACCGCCCTTCGGCGTAGCCTCCTTCGGGTTCCTCCCGCCCGTAGGAAGAGAGTACAACCGTGTAGTCGGTTCAAAACTTGAACGACTGACTCACTATCTCCGACTGACAATATTCAGTCACCCCCCACGAGGGTGTCATGTGGCACAAGGCCTTTTTAACGTGGGCATTCCCGAGCCATTAGGCTCGGCCAAAAATAGCCCATTTGAACCCGCATAAACGGGTTCTGGGCCGAGCGATTAACCTCCCCGAAGGAGACTCCGCCCTTCGGCGTAGCCTCCTTCGGGTTCCTCCTGCCCGTAGGAAGAGAGTTGAACCGTGTAGTCGGTTCAAAAGGTGAACGACTGACTCACTATCTCCGACTGACAATATTCAGTCACCCCCCACGAGGGTGTCATGTGGCACAAGGCCTTTTTAACGTGGGCATTCCCGAGCCATTAGGCTCGGCCAAAAAATAGGCCCATTTGAACCCGCATAAACGGGTTCTGGGCCGAGCGAACCTCCCGAAGGAGACTCCGCCCTTCGGCGTAGCCTCCTTCGGGTTCCTCCCGCCCGTAGGAAGAGAGTACAACCGTGTAGTCGGTTCAAAACTTGAACGACTGACTCACTATCTCCGACTGACAATATTCAGTCACCCCCCCACGAGGGTGTCATGTGGCACAAGGCCTTTTTAACGTGGGCATTCCCGAGCCATTAGGCTCGGCCAAAAAATAGCCCATTTGAACCCGTATAAACGGGTTCAGGGCCGAGCGAACCTCCCGAAGGAGACTCCGCCCTTCGGCGTAGCCTCCTTCGGGTTCCTCTCGCCCGTAGGAAGAGAGTTGAACCGAACAGTCAGTTCAGAGGTGAACGACTGACTCACTATCTCCGACTGACAATATTCAGTCACCCCCACGAGGGTGTCATGTGGCACAAGGCCTTTTTAACGGGCATTCCCCGAGCCATTAGGCTCGGCCAAAAATAGGAACCCGTATAAACGGGTCCAGGGCCAGTTTACCTCCCCGAAGGAGACACCGCCCTTCGGCGTAGCCTCCTTCGGGTTCCTCCCGCCCGTTAAGAGAGTATAACCGTGTAGTCGGTTCAAAAAACGACTGACTCACTATCCCGACTGACAATATTCAGTCACCCCCCCACGAGGGTGTCATGTGGCACAAGGCCTTTTTTTTAACGTGGGCATTCCCGAGCCATTAGGCTCGGCCAAAAATAGCCCGTTTGAACCCGTATAAACGGGTTCAGGGCCGGTTTAACTCCGCCACCGCCCTTCGGCGTAGCCTCCTTCGGGTTCCTCCCCGCCCGTAGGGAAGAGAGTTGAACCGTGTAGTCGGTTCAAAACTTGAACGACTGACTCACTATCTCCGACTGACAATATTCAGTCACCCCCCACGAGGGTGTCATGTGGCACAAGGCCTTTTTAACGTGGGCATTCCCGAGCCATTAGGCTCGGCCAAAAATAGCCCATTTGAACCCGCATAAACGGGTTCTGGGCCGAGCGATCCTCCCGAAGGAGACTCCGCCTTCGGCGTAGCCTCCTTCGGGTTCCTCCTGCCCGTAGGAAGAGAGTTGAACCGTGTAGTCGGTTCAAAACTGAACGACTGACTCACTATCTCCGACTGACGATATTCAGTCACCCCCCACGAGGGTGTCATGTGGCACAAGGCCTTTTAACGTGGGCATTCCCGAGCCATTAGGCTCGGCCAAAAATAGCCCATTGAACCCGTATAAACGGGTCCAGGGCCGGTTTTACCTCCCCGAAGGAGACACCGCCCTTCGGCGTAGCCTCCTTCGGGTTCCTCCCGCCCGTAGGAAGAGAGTTGAACCGTGTAGTCGGTTCAAAACTTGAACGACTGACTCACTATCTCCGACTGACAATATTCAGTCACCCCCCACGAGGGTGTCATGTGGCACAAGGCCTTTTTAACGTGGGGAATTCCCGAGCCATTAGGCCCGGCCAAAAAATAGCCTGTTTGAACCCGCATAAACGGGTTCAGGGCCGGTTTAACCTCCCCGAAGGAGACTCCGCCCTTCGGCGTAGCCTCCTTCGGGTTCCTCCCGCCCGTAGGAAGAGAGTACAACCGTGTAGTCGGTTCAAAACTTGAACGACTGACTCACTATCTCCGACTGACAATATTCAGTCACCCCCCACGAGGGTGTCATGTGGCACAAGGCCTTTTTAACGTGGGCATTTCCGAGCCATTAGGCCGGCCAAAAATAGCCCATTTGAACCCGCATAAACGGGTTCTGGGCCGAGTTTAACCTCCCTGAAGGAGACTCCGCCCTTCGGCGTAGCCTCCTTCGGGTTCCTCCCGCCCGTAGGAAGAGAGTTGAAACCGTGTAGTCGGTTCAAAACTGAACGACTGACTCACTATCTCCGACTGACTCTCACTGACTGTCTAACTCTGGGTATTTAATGACAGCAGTCCAAGTAACACTGGTAGAGTCTACTTATATGAAAATGGGGAGGACACCATAACACTACTACACCGCTCTTTGTGATGGATATTATAGTAGTGGTTACAGTGAGCTATGGCTGCAACACATCCGGAATGAACGAGGTTCCGTTATTCAGTCTCTGATAGAAGTTTTTTCTAGGTATAAAACTCTCCATTCCAGTAAGAATCCATTCTTATACGAAGGAAGCAGTTTTGAGCGCAGAGTATTTGAAGAAGGCTGAAAGAGGAGCTTCCGCCATGTAAGACTTGAAGATGACCCAGTCTACTTTTATTTTTTCAATTTCCTTCTTTTGACCTGGATTGGGTGATCTATCCGGATCCCGGAGAATTTTGTGTATTTCATTACCTCGGAGACATCCTGGTTTCTGCATATATAATTGATCTCTATGATCAAACTACAGTCGTTGCACAGTGTCTAGTGGTTTCTACTCTGACTATTTTTATATTTTTTCTGGTTCAACTTTGTATATTCTCTGATTATGTGTTATACTGTTTCCTCTCTATTTTCCCACAGTCGACTACTTTTATATATTTTATATATTTCGGCCTTTATAATGTTGCTTTTTATGGCGTTATTGTGGATTTGCTGTTGGCTTTTTATGTTTTCCTCTATGTAGCCGTGTCCAAGTCGATTCATCAGCCATATTTTCGATATCGCTCTTGAAGTATCCTTATAATAGTTTTCATTTCCAATTTGGAGTTCTCGTCTTTGTATTTTCAATTAATTAATATTACATATTATTTCTTCAAATGTTATGATTGGTAGATATCCATATTTGATTAGATACTCCGTTTATTTTAAAAAGTATTTTATTTCGTCTACTGGCCTGAACATTCGAGAAATCTTATTATGCTGCAGGACGCATTTTCTTTAATAGGATTTTTTGAATATTCCGTTCGATAGACGAAATAAATATTGTTTAAAATAAACAGAGCGTCTAATCAAATACGGGTATCCACTAAAGCAAAATAACGTTTGAAGTAATAAATATATGTCGGATTAATAAATAAAAATCTATTAATTCTTTAGAAATACTCATATATATATATATATATATATATATATATATATATATATATATATATATATATATATATATATATTTTAACAACTTATATATTTACTGATGCAAGTACATAGGCGTTAAAATCTGTGTACAGACATATGATGCATAAATACATTTTCTTTTCCTCTTGCTGTCTTTTATGTCTTGTTCGCAATCACAATCGTCCAAAGGTGTCTGTTGACATCCGCTTGTCAGAAAATATCGTCGTCCAAATCCGATTTTTCTTGTTGTCTGCTTTTTCGTCTGCTTACAAAACTGCAAATGGCGATTGTTTTGTTACAAAGACCTCTCTCAATGTGGGCGTCATCAGGACTGACAAATAGAACGAGGTGGCCTCAAACGTCAATGGCGACGTATTTTCCCTAGCTTTTCAATTTCATTCATCCAGTCATAGTGCATTTCTATCTCTTCTCTCTCTATGTCTCCCTTCTCTCTCTTTATATATATATATATATATATATATATATATATATATATATATATATATGTCCACATAAACACATACGAGCTCATATACTTTGACCACCACCATCTCGACCACCAGGATCATGGTTTAACTAGAAAGACTCCGTTTCTTTCTTTTTTCCCCGCCCAAAATGGTTGTGACGGCTTCAGATATTCACTCTGTTTTATCTTCCCAAGAATCCTAATGCAATACAAAATACTTCTCAAAAAATGTTAGCCTTTTCTTCCATCCATTTAAAACAATATCACGCATATCGAAATATTTTCATCGAGGCTGTGTGTGCATGAATTTTTACAAAATCTAATACACGTGGACATGTTGACTAAAAGCGTATAACAACTTTGAAAATCGAAGAGAAATGCCTATGTTTTAATTTTGTGCACTCGATGCAGAAGCGTACTGATTTCGTAAAGACATTAAGAGAGTGCTCAGTCCTCACCAGGTGGAAAAGAGATGTCATTTTGTGTCAAGTTGGTGTTCATGTTAACTAAGTAATCCGAGGTGCTTAATTCATATTAAGTTTTTAAAGTCTTTGTGTAAATATCCCACTTTGTCAGGAAACCAAGTCCTAACGCTAGGTGGCTTTGTATAAATAAATATAAACGGAAAAGACACAAACCTTCTTCCTCTTTTTTCTGTCTTCAGTCCAGTAGCATACAAAAGGAGGAGTCAGAGGTTGCAACGGCCCGGGCATCCATATCGGGAGGGCACCCAATCAAAGAATGGAATAAAAATTTAGTTTATATTTAATTTGAATAAAGTGTTTATTTCATGTCTTATTTGTTTTTACATATTTAAAATATCCTACTTTCTAACATTTCTCGGTAATATGCCCTATAGCCTTAGCTTACTTGAGTCTTAGGGGAATACAATCGACGAGTTGGCGTAATTGTTGACTATTTCTCCTCGAACTTCTGGGAAATACATCGACTTGAGAACACAGCTGCTTCAACTGTCATCCGCAAATTGAATGCAAACTTTGCAAGATATGGGATTCTATGTCAGTTGATTTCCGGGACGGAACCCCAGTTTACGTCTTCATCCTTCAAGAACTTTTCTGAAAATTGGATTTTGAACATCTCATGTCGAGCCCCGCAAATCAACAGGCAAATGGCAAAGCCGAATCTGCAGTTAAGAGTGTAAACCAGCTCATGAGAAAAAACAGACACCCACACGGACCAGTTTCTGGCACTGCTTGACGTCAGAAATACCCCAATCCAAGGAACGGGAAGCAGCTCTTCTCAGCGCCTACTAAATCACCGCACCCGTGCCCTTCTCACGAGGAGCAATTTGCTAAATCTTAGGACGGCGAGCCTTGAACCAAGTGTCAAGATCCTACTGGAACACAGACAGAAAGTTCAGGTCAAATACTATGACCGTTATACACGTGATTTACTTGTGCTGAGTGAAGGTGATGTTGTACGAATGCGTCCGCCGTACAAGAAAGGTGATCGACTGTGGGAGAAAACGTTATAAATCATCGATTGGATGAACATTCATGCGAAGTCCAGACAGCGAGTGGAACCTATCGGCGAAATAGACGCAAATCTATTTATTTTAAATCTATTAAATTTATTTAATCTAAGTTTAAATAAACAGTACTTACGTTTTAGCAGAAAAAAAACGTAGTAAAAAATAAGAAAAGCATTTCTTAACTATGGTGACTCATTTTTTCAGGTGTTGATTGATGGTATTGACAGCTGAGGTCAGGAGAATCCATCAAATATATGAACAAAAGTGACAAATTTTACAAATTTTAAGCGAACTTATTTAAATGCCCAGTAATTTTTACAAATTAACAAATAATTTAAGCAATCTAATATTTTATTAATCATTAAGTATTTTAGCTTTATAGCCTTATGTTTGATTTCTGGAAGAATAATAATAAAATTTGAAATACTATATAACAATAAAATAAATTTAAAAATAAAATTTTAAATTTATTTAAACTAATATAAAAATTAATATAATATCAAATTTCATAAATAAGAGTGTTACCTATAATTTTTACATACATCTCTTTTATGGTATTTTATAGTATTTTATTTATTATTATTTTTTATATTATAAGAAAATTTTAAACAACTCTTAAAATACTTGACTTTTTAATGATAATGTCATGTCTGAATACCCGTATATAGAAAAAATGGTATGTTTATACACATCCAGAAACAATGTCAAATTCTTCTTTTAAATACTCTCATTTGTAGATTTTTTTTAAATTAATTTTTTAAACACCTCTCGGACAAAAACGGGTTGTGGACTTTATTGGTTCTCCACAAATTTTTCTTTATAAAAAGACATGCGCTCGATCCTTGTACAAACATACATATATACAGACAGACACAATCTATCTTTTACATATTTAAATACATTTTTTACACTAAAATCTTAAATTTTTTCTGTTTGAAATTCGAAGAGAGTAGACGTGTTTTTCAAAGCTCTGCTGATTTCAACGGATTTTTTTAACAATGTAAAAAGGTCGGATTAAATATTAAGTATGGCAAATACGAATTTGAATAGTGAATGAAATAATCTTTATTGAATTAATAATCGGAAACTGTAAGCATTATTGTAAAGGAGTTGTAATTCAAGACTGTATTTTTTCGAAGATTTGATTTCAAAAGAAAAATTAAAATTGATGCCAAGTGGGTATTACAAAAATTAACAACAAAAACAAAAAAGGTTTTTATGTTAATTTTAGAAAAAAGAAACGAAAAAAAATATCTCTTACTTCTTCGCTCCGTTCATGGAATCTGATCGTTGCTTTTCTTGTGGCAGCTTTAACAAGCGTAAAAGAATCAGAAGTTGTTCAAATTGTCAACGGTCTTTTCATTTATCTTGCGTGGGATTAACTAGAAATGCTTCAGCGTTTCTGGTTGTTTGGAGTTGTTCGCATTTTCTGTCTCTCTCTCAGCTCTACAAGATAGTGTGAACCATCGACGTAATGAACCGATCCAAATAGACGCCAATGAAATTTTGAGGGCAACCTCACTCCTTAAGCATTTCCGGATGGTGCCTTTAAAAATTCCTAAATCTGTCAGAATCCCGGCAGCCGATTCCTTGGCTACTGCCATAGACAATGCACTTAACTTGAACAGTTCGCTTCAATGGGATCACTTTTTCTCTTTTGCAGCACTTATGCTTGGCATTCTTTTCAGTAAGGACCCGACATCTATCTCATGAAAAATAACATTTCTTATTCAATTCGTCTAAAATAAATATCTAAATCCTAATAGATTTTCTCCTTCATCTACAGTCGACGATTCTAAGAGACCCCGTGCCCTCGTCAATGCGAAGTTGATCGTGGGTGATGTCTCAGATGCAGTTAGAGTATTGGTCTCATCCGATACTATACTAGCTAATACACCAGAAGATCTCACAGCTCTCCATCGGAAAACATGCTGCGCCACCATCAGATGTCAGAGTTGTTTCGATGGAAAAGAATGATTCCAATATTGTAATCTCGAACGAAGCGATGGTTGCCGCTCTGAATTCTTTCTCGGGAAGCAACAGTGTCGGTGTGGACGGCCTACGACCTAGTCACATTAAGGACTTAATTTCTACCCACACTGCCGAAACTGGTGAACATTTGAAAAGATCCATAACAGCTCTTATTAATACCCTTCTCTGTGCTGAGATACCCCAACATGCTCGTGACTTAATATTTTCAACCAACTTAACGGCTTAAAAAAAAAAAAAAAGACGGAGGTATCCGCCCTATCGCTTTTGGTAACATTTTTCGTCGACACGCGGCAAAAATCTCATGTAGAGTTGTTGTGAAGGAAATAGGACATGAATTGCGACCAGTTCGGCTCTGGGTAGGCATATAGGGAGAAAGTGAAACCACGTTTCATGCCACATGATCATTTTGCTGTTTCCGCACGTATCTTATTAAAACTGGACATGAAAACGCTTTCAGTAGCATCAGAAGGGATCATACCACGGAAGCCATCAACGGACTCCTTCCATGTTTCAACTGGCTAATCTTTCGTATAGTCATCCAAGTATTTTGATTGTCTCCGATAATATTATCTCTTCTGCTATTGGAATTCAGCAAGGTGATCCACTTGGTCTTCTACTATTTGCGATGACTGTCGATGAGGTAGCTCGTTCCATCGCCTCTCCTTTCAACATATGGTATCTTGACGATGTAAAGCTAGGAGGACCTATCGAGGCCGTAGCTGGCGAACTCTGACGTGTTATTCCTGCTTTATCCCTGCTTGGACTTGAGATTAACTCGTCCAAGTCAGAGATAAAAGATTTGAATTATAATGCAGATGATTTCGAGGGTGCTACCCTGGATATTGAGGATATAAAAATAACTGCTAAGGAGGAATTACACATTGTTGGTTCTCCAGTCTTTCTAATGGCCATTCGAGAGTGTTTGCATACTGAGCATGTCATTCTAACAAGAATGACTGGGAAATTGCTATTAATTAATGCACACCCAGCCCTCTTCCCTTGAAGAACAATTTTTGTCTACTGAGGTTCCTCTACATTCTCCGAAGTCCCCCCACCCTGCTACCTCGAACGAGATTTCATAAACGAGATTGATATCACAATTTGCATCGTACCCTTCTAGATGATGAGTGCACTTTGGGTGGGAGTCGCGATCCGTCTTGGGCTCAAATCATGTGAGTGTCACAGATGCAGATGTGGAACTTCCATTGATGGGTTTGGTTTGCATCCTCTCTCCTGCGTCGTAGTGTCGGCGGCTTTTCAAGGCATGCAGCAATAAATGACATCACCAGAAGAGATGCAACTGGGTTCCCCTCTGAAATCGAACCCGTAGGCCTCGACCGCGGTGATCGAAAGCGGTCGGATGGCATTACTATTTTCCCTTTTAAATCCCTTTTTAATTTGCATCGTACCCTTCTAGATGATGAGTGCACTCGGGTGGAAGTCGCGATCCGTCTTGGGCTCAAATCATGTGAGTGTCACAGATGCAAAAAAAAGTAGTTAAATATTCTTCTCTTGTGGACAGATTCATTTTCACTCCTGTGGTAGTGGGGACTTCTGGGTTTATTGGCCCTCGTTCGATGATGTTCCTTCGGAGGGTTGGCGGGATGATGTCCCGATTAAGAGACGAGCCTCGCGAAACGGAGTGGCATTTGCAGAGGTAATAAAAGCTTTAGTTTTCATTTTTCAGTTGACCACATGAATATAAAAAAAACATCCCAATTAACTTCTTATGTCTTATTTATTTTAAAAGTTTTATTCGCCTTAAATACAAACGACGCCATTTACCTTGAAAATCATATTTACCTGAAAAGTAATTTTAATAGCTATACTCGCCTTAAACTTTTTATGCCTTAAAGGCTTAATTAACATTAAAATTTTCCTTAAAGAGGTCATTTATCTTTAAAGCTGAATTAACCGTAAAAGAATTATTTGCCCTAAAGGCTTTACGATAACGATCTTATTTCCAAAACCATAAAATCTTTATTTGCCTTAAAAATTGCTGGCATAATTAATCTTAAAATCTATATTTGCCTTAACGGCATCATCTACTTTAAAAGCTAATTAACCTTAAGTTCACAAAGATACCAAGTGAGGATCGATTTTAGTCAAGTCTGACACAAAGCAAATGGGTTTGAAACATTCAGCAAGGATCGACCTCTCTACTGTTATAATTGTGTCTGAGGCACCATACCATTAATTGTTGCTTCACACATGATAGGCAGGAAGTATTTGTTAAACTTTGCTCATTCTAGCACAAGATCACAGCGTATAACATTTAATGAGGATCAAATACCCTAAATTATTAATGGTCTCTGAAACGACAGCTGTGATTATTAATCGTTAACTTGTTATAAATTATAATATAATTATTATATAAATTATATACATGTAAATTATTTAGAAGAAGAACTGATACAAATTTAGAAGAAGAAGAAGAAGAAGAAGAAGAAGAAGAAGAAGAAGAAGAAGAATCAGCTACTAGAGCTAATGGTACAGTTTCAATTCATTCTTTCAGTTAACATTAGAGATTAAATAACATTAGAGATTAAATAACATTAGGGATTAAATGTAGATCTATCATAACAGTTCTCTATAGTTAAATAAAATTTAAAAGTCTGTCGTCAATTTCGAGGCTTTCAAACAGAGATAAATTGTGTCCGTTTGAATTATTTCATTTTATATGTAAAATTTTATGAAACATTTTTTAAGTAGTTTAAAAAGATAGGAAGAAATACGTAAGAAGGAAGGCGAAAGCAAAGATATAGAAAGGGAAAGATAAGAAGAGAACACAAGCAAAGAGAAAGATAGGTAAATGGGCTGAAGGAAATTTGAGAGATAGGAAAGGATGAATAGAGAGAAACAGTGTGCGTTTGTATGTATGTATGTATGTATGTGTGTGTGTGTTTGTGTGTGTGTGTGTGAGAGAGAGAGAGAGAGAGAGAGAGAAAGAGAGATACAATTAAAGACAAAGAGAGAACATATAGAAAAACAATGTTATGCTTGATGAAATAAGATCAACATAAAAGTTCAACCACAATTTCTGAGTGAATTGATGTTTTAGCGACATTTTCCCGTGAATTGCCTGTGCTTAATTTCATTTGCAACTTCTGAAAAATTGGACTAATAACAAAATCTTAGTCAATATGATACAGTTTAAGAAAGCGTGGGGATTGAAACGAACCTATTGAAAAATATTCTTTGTCCCTCATGAACAGGATTTGAACCTGGTTCGCTTTTTCTACTTTGTAACTCTTGTCTAATGCATGTAATGGTCAACGACGCATACAAACCTATTGTCTCGTCATCTGAAGATTTAATGATTTATTTTATGGCGGCACCCTCAGAGAGATGCAGTGTTTCAGTCAAACCAAGACGTGGGTGGAGTGAGAGTGAAGAAAACCAACTTTGTCAACTTTTTCTTTTTTTATTTTTATTTTTTTTCTTTTGCTTTGCCTTTTCTTTTCTGTTCTTTCCTTCTATTTTATTCGTTGTAACGCTTGGTGCTCAAAGGGGAAAATTCAGTTAAAAAGAAACTAAGTAATTAAGAAAGAAGAATCGTCACTGTTAAGTTTTATATAAATTTAGAGACTCCACATGAATCAGTTGTTCAATGTGTTGCAATTCCAGTGGAGAAATATTTTGATCGTCAGCTTTCTTGAGAGAAACATAGTTTCACCGGATGTGACTGATTTTCTGCACAACTCAACGCATGACATACATTTATGTGCGATCTTCTTGCCATTTTTATTTTATGTTATGATGAATAAGGCACGATTATATGATTTTCACGTAAAGAAGGCTACCGTATTCAGAAGGTAATTATCACGAGTATTCTCCCGATTAATATTTTAAAAAAATATTTGAAAGTTTTTATTTAATTTTGTGATAAAGGAAATTTGTCTGCGATTGATTAAGATTTTAAAGTATTGCATTTTTATCCGTGGCGTCTATCGATGCCTGATATGAAATGCTTCAATTCCTAGCTATATTAAAAAAAAAAAAAGGAAGAAATATTCAACATAGAAGATTTCATCAACGGATGCATTCGTTGTCACATACATTACTTCAGAAACAGGTGCTGAAATACTACTACTAGTAGTAGTACTACTACCGCCGCCACCACCACTACTACTACTAATATAATAATGATCAAATGTGTATATCCTCTTTATTATTTGTTGTAATATGAATATCTTTTGTAGAAGCTGTCAAAACCAGATTTGTTGATTCTGCTGTCTGTATAGAAGAATAATTATTTTTCAAATATTTTCATTTTTCTCGTACTGGTTGTAACATTTCTATTTTCATTTCTATCAGCACATTATTACTGTCATTATTGTTGTTGTTGTTGTTGTTGTTGTTGATGTTATTATTATTATTATTATTTAAATTATATATTTTAATTAATAATGAAATAAAAACATGATTATTATTCATAATTATTTTATCACAGCAAATGCTAGAAGATCAAGTGACAGCAAGTACTCCAAATATTTTAATTTGGATTCTTTCTAGGATTTCTACTTCCTCAATGATTTTTTTTTGTTTTTTAACTAGGCCCATTTTATGGTTTAAGTTTAGTGTAGTCTTTCAGTTTTTCATGCTCTCCGTTATGAATTTGACCGTTGTGGGGGGGAATACTCTGTATACTTTAAGGTCTTCTCTATCCATAAATGTGGTACACTGTCGAACACTTTTCTGTAGTCGATTCTTGCTATCGATAAGTTTCTTTTCCTTGTTTTCACCTCTTCCAATATTATTTTATTGATAATTAGTTGCTCCTTGCATTTTTAACTTTCTCTTTTACAACTATTCTGTTTTACTGGGAGTAAATAGTTTTTCTCAAGAAAGTTGCATGGCTTCTTGGTTACGCTAGAAGTGTGAATTTTGTATATTGTTGGTAGGCAAGTGATAGGCCTATAGTTCTTCGGGTTTTGCGTCTCTTCTGTTTTGAGCAGTGAGCTGTTATGGGCATTTTTCTGGGTTTATGATTATATCATTGTATGTCCGTGCGAGGTCTTCGTGGGTGCTAGATAGTTTTTTTTATCCAAAATTGGCTATTCGGTCTATTGCTGGTGCTTTCCAGTTTTTAGTTTTGCAGATGGCAGCGGTTATTTCATTAATATTGAAATCCGTCCATCTCTGGATAGATATCAATATGTTATGTGTGTGTGTGTGTGTGTGTGTGTGTGTGTGTGTGTGTGTGTGTGCGCGTGTGTGTTGTTCCTGTTGTTGCTTGGTCTATGTAGCTCTTTCATTATGCATTTTGCAGTTTTCACACATCTTACACCAGAACTCCTCGACTTTCTGGATATTAGGTGGGTCATTTATCTCTATTTGATTTTTCCCAGTTCTTGATATAGTTTCTTTTCATAACGCCTGATTCTCTGTGCCTTCGCTTGAATTTGTTGTTTCAGCTTCTATTTAAATTTTGGCACGTCAGTTTTATTCTTTATGCCAAAGCTTAGGTTCAGTTGTTTCATTTTTCTTTCTTACATTATGGCGTCCTTGTCTACTTCACTTAGAAGTGACAATTGTCTTCGTAGTTTATTTATTTCGGCTTCTATTTTTTCTTTCCAGACTGGCATTTTTTTTTTTTCGTTTACGTTCTGTTTTTACCTTTTCACCAATTGTTTCTGCAATCGATGCCGAGACCATGTATATAAAATGATTTCTGTCAGGTTCATCGGTCTTTCCATTTCATTCCTTATTATTTTTAATTGTTTGATTAGCGAGGTTGATAGTTTCCTTCACTTGAGGGCTCTTTCTTACTTTTGGAATTGTTAGCCTTTCCTCAAAATACATTTCCTTTACATTCTCATATTTATATCGGATGTTTTTTGTCATCTCTGTTTCTCTCTCATATTCTTCATTATCTCCCTCTATGTGCTTGTGTGCCTCAGAGGGATTATTACAACTGGTTTCTATTTGTCGCCTCCGGGTTGTTGGCATTTAGCCCCTCAAAGTTAACGTTTAATTTATTTTTGATGCTTTCGAGTTCTATGTTAGGTATTCTTTTTTCCTGATGATTCCACGTCTGACATTGTTTAGTTTCCTGGTATTGATGCTTAGTCTGTTTGAGGGGTGTTTTTCTTGCCAGATATTTTAAGCGGCTCTGGTCGTTGTTGGATTTATTGTAGCAGTGTGAAATGCTATCACTACTTCAATATACTCTTCCCAAGACTATTTATTTATTGTTCTTTTTGTGGGATTTTCTTTTAATTAATATAGAGAGCCTCTGTGAGGATTGTCCTCGGTGTGGATTATTATAATTTTATTATTGTTGTTTTTGGTGGTGGTGGTGGTGGTGGTGGTGCTGTTGCTTGTTAACAAGTGATTATAAATTAAAAACTATTTATATTTATATCTATGCTAGAGAGAACATTACTATGCTAAGCCTACTAAAATATTTCTATGCTCGACCTACCGAGGAAATAAATTATATTAGACCGATGAAAAAAGAACAACCTTCTAATTACTCTACACCAGAAAGCCATATGCTCGTGTGCATTTGAAGACAGATGAAAGATATTAGGTCTAAAGTTCAACGCTTCAAACACAGGGTAGAAGTATTGTGTTTTTCCGTTGGGAAATACACATCACTCGCCGTTTTCCCCTTGAAAAATATGTCCTCACCAGAGTCACAGAAGATAAATCCAACCCACTCGATTTCCCGTTTGTAAATATAAATATGAAATTTAATTTTTCGCCATTTTCCCACTGCGTGTTACTGTATACATGCGTTATAGTTTCATTGTGTAAGGCAAGTGTAAATATTTGTAGATAATTTTGTGTATTACTTCGTAGTAAAAAATCTCTTTGAAAACAAATCATGTTTGTCATTACTCTTCTTTCAGCTATTCTGTTCCGTCTGTGTATGAAGGTGTTATTATATTATGGACAGAATAGTGTTCATAATAGGCGAAAAGGAATATCTTTTCAAGTATAATACCTCCAATATGTCATTAATATATTCGAACTATTGTCCCTATCTTTACTCAGTAGCTATGCTATTAGAAACACATTATCGGGTGTCCATTATTTTGCTTGATAGGGAATATCTTGTATGTGCTGCTTATTGTGTTATTTTTGTCCCTGTGATGCAGTTTCTCCTTTATTCCTGCTGCATAAGGTTTTCTCGACTTGATCCGCGGATTCTGTTGTTCATTTCCTTTGTTTACATTTTTACCAATCCTATTTCATCACATTTCTATTCTTAGAATCAGATTTACAAGAGATTATATTGTTTTGCATCTCACATGATATCTTACTTACCCATGCCCACAAAGCGTAATGCGTGTGTGGGATATCTTTATGCATCACCAGAAGATACCGGCATAGAGAGATGAGTGAATTGTTCATATTTATGCAATCAACCCTTCTGATGAGATAGTCAACCTGATCTATATAGTGATCTTTACTGGTGACGTAGTACAAATATAATTTTCTTTTACTGCAAACTAAATAAATAAAACGCTATAATTTATTTATATTTTAAATTAGTTTTAGTTCGCAAATCAATGGATAGTAATTTTGCTAAAATTAAAATATTTCCGTCAAGCAATTTAGAATTGCTAATTGTAATTTCTAATTGTTATTTCTTTTTTAATCATTTCATCCCAAGCAAGGAGATAATGCCACAAAAACACAAACAGAAGTGGAAGTAAATGAGAAGACTTTAGTAAGGAGAAAGAACAAAAAATAACAGCTTTTAGGAAGACAAAAGATGGCGATTGACGTTGCATTTAAATATTCTAATAGGTGGCAGGAAAGCAAGAAATCGGAAACGAGTTCTACAGATGAGAAACACGAGAAAAGAATAGAATAGAACTGTTGCATCTAGCTATTTCAACATTAAAACGATGAGCCAATCTAAACTTAAACTCGTGCAATAGAGGTATCAGTCATTAGAATTTCTAATTATAAACTATTTATAATTGCTATTATTAGGAGAGCAAAATATTTTAATTTTTGTTAATGTCTTATTTTTTAGGAATAGGTAATAAAAATGAAAAATTGGTTTTAAATTTAGCCTAGTAAATATCAAGAAAATGATCCTTTAAAAACTTGTTCGTTATTTTTTGGTATTTAGCGTCGATATGAGTGTAATTGTTGCTTCTATTTTCTCCTTCTCGACCATCCTGAGTATGACGATAAACTACATCCGGCAGCAAAACCTCTGATTAGGAGGTTTTTAGGACCTCTTTAATTGCTGATGTTCTCAGGACCACCCTGACCCAGGTGAGTAGAACTTATTAGGGTCCCAGCTGTAGGCGAACATTTAACCCCTAAACTTGGTTCAAAACATTAAGAAGGTGTAAAAATAGGTTTTAATACCAGCAATATATTTTTGAAAAAATTACCAGAAATACATTATTATCAGCCATACATTTTTGAAAAAATCTATTACCAGCAATAAATTTTGAAAAAAAAAAATTAAAAAAAATTACCAGCAATAAAAATCTTGTTGGCATTAAATAAACCATTGAGACTGATATGCCGTAAGAGAAACCAAACTAAACCAAACCCGCTTCTGGAACGTTTGAGAGAATGCTAATTCTTTAATAATTACAGGGATTACAGTAGAAGCAAAATGTTTGGCCTTTTCCTGATATTAAATTGATTGCTTGCATCTCGTACCTAGCATATCTTCTTTGCCGACAAAAATTTTCTCATTTTGCTCAAATCAATTTGGTTGAATTATAAAATCCTGACTTTATAAATTGTACAGAATGATCCCTGATTTGTGTTCCTGCCATTTTTAATGCAAAGTTTATGCCATTAAATCACTTTCATTTTCGCAATGTTTAAAGTTGTCAATAATAATGATAATTGATTGAAGTAGAGAAAAGATCAAAAACAGGAGGTTGACAACAAATGCAGAATATGTCAAGCAACTGGCTAGCCTTATAGTGACAGACTGTCCATCAATGTCACCAACTGAATCTAGCATGAAAATGACAAGCTGTCTGCACATTAATTTGAACAATTGCTCCATGTAATCAATAAATTGGCAGTGCAATAATCAGTTGGGACACAGTCAGTCAACCAACCAGATATTGAGATCTAGTATTAAAGAAAACGACTAAAACACTGGAACGATTGGAACAGTTCCGAAGTTTATGAAAAGAATGGATGAACCATAAATCAGAGAATGGATGAACCATAAATCAGAGAAAATATCCAACCCATCCACATGACTAAAAGTTATTACTGAAATCAACTAGAATACCGAGGAAAGTTCTGTAGTGTTAGTGATATTCTAGCGAGAATCAATACATACTTCTTCAAAGAATGTATGTAGTCTATTTCTCTAGGCTTGTTCGATTGTCAGCTGGTACTGCCATCTTTGAAATTGGATACACACTTCTTTCTTTGTTGAATACCTGGTTAAGATCGGCCCGGTTCTCAAAATCTAAAAGAACCATTTTTTCCTTATATCCCATTACAACAACTGATTTGTTCTCATATCACTTCTCTTTCAGTAATTATTCCTTCCTGACATTATTTTTTTTTTATCTTAAATCGTTTTCTTTTATAATTGTTACATTTTATAATTTTCTTTTAATTGCTGCTATTAGATTGATCTTATTATCACTTTTAGCATCACCTCCTCCTCCTCCACAACACCTGCCCCATCCTCTTTCCTCCTCTTTTTCTTTATTTTTTATATTATTTATTATTAAATTGCTTTCTAAATTAACCTAAAAATATTTATAATGTCTGCTGATCTTAGTCTAATTAATATATTTATATTCTGTTGTTGTTCTTCATCGTTTTCTTTTTCTTCTTCTTCCTATTATTATTATTATTATTATTATTATTATTATTATTATTATTATCTACGAAAATATAAATATAGATAATAATTAATTAATTACATTATTATTATTATTAATATTATTAGAATTATCATTATTATTATTAATAATACTTTATTATGATCTACAAAACTCACTATAAATAAGAATTAATTTATTATTTTTATTTTCTTTGATTTCTGGCGTTTACACATTTCTTTCCGGGTCCCGCCCAGGGACCTAAGGTTAGAAATGGCATCATGACACTTTCCACTGAAAAAAAATACATAGATAAAGCCCTTCGTAAAGTGTGGGCTGTACTTGTCAGAACAATTTTTGTATCTCCTTGAGGCATGGACTTCCAGGAATCCCTTCAATTAGTCTACTGCAATCTTTTCCAACCAGTCCTAAGGCTCCAACTACAACAGGGATTGTTGATGTTCCCATATGCCACATATTCGAGATTTCTATTTCAAGGTCCTTGTATTTTGACAGCTTTTTGAATATCTTCAAAGATACATTGCAGTCAGCAGGGACTGCCATATCAATAAGGAGGCACCGTTTTTGTTTGTGGTCTTTAATAACAATATCTGGGCGGTTGGCCTTGATTGTTCTGTCTGTGTGTATTGTGTAGTCCCATAGAATTGTAACAGGTCCTATCTACGTAACCGGGTCTGGGTGGTGTTCATACCAGGTATTATTATTATTATAACGTCTATTTGTGCATTTTTCTTTTATGCTATTTTGAAATCATTATAAAAATAATCTACGTACCACTAATCACTAATGGGTTACGTTGGTGATCAGATGTCATTAAGTCTCCTCAAACGTCCATTCTCCTCCTTAGTATTCTGGCTGCTTTCATTGGTGTCGCCGATCTAATTAGTTTTGAATTATCCAATTTTCTAACCTATTTGCTATGCTCTTTGGGACCATTCTAAGTGCTCCAGCAACGATGGGAACTACTGTTACTTTCATGTTCACATTTACTCTTCTAAATATTTATCCAACATTTCAACGACTTTCACTTTTACTGTAAGGCATGCTGGGAAAGCGGAAATTACGTTCTTTCTTTCATTGATAGGGCTAGCATAGATATGTTCTCCTATTGTTACTTAAGACGGAAATACAACAGTGACATTGGAGTACAAACATACGAAACCCAAATATACGAAGCCCAAATATACGAAGCCCAAGTACACCTCCTGACATCTAGTCTGATAAGTCAAATATAACAATCGTGACATCCAACCCAAGTACACGCATGATACACAAATGTACTCGATATGGTGACATATTTTGATAAAAGTAGCGCCGTGCATGTGAGACCCAGTTAGAAATATTGTTAGGTTGAATAAAACCCCAGCCCGTTTAGACTGCCTCTAATTGATAGTGTTCCTAAATACCGAGATGTGACTTCCAAGTCTCCTTGGCTGCCTCATACTTTAAATTCCTGAAGCCTGACTGTATGTTCCCCCACTATACCTACTCATGAACAGAAATACACAGAATGTGTCCACCCCTCGGGGACATGGTCTACTGGTTATGATCAGGTAACTAACAACCAAATCTGAGATATTTAACTGGATATTTACTGTAGCCTATCTTAATTCACAAGATAAAACATGCATATCTTAACACTTACTATCAATTATCAGAAGCCATAAGAGCCATGCCTGCATCAAGGTATTTATTAATATTATTATTAGTAGTAATAGTACTAGTAACAGCAGCAACAAACAACAACAGCAACAGCAGCATTAGTAGTAGTTATTGTTGCTGTTATATGCTGTAGTGGTTATTCTTTGCTGTGCTAGATTTTTTTCTTGTCGTAATCGTCAGCGCAGTCATCCTTGGCTCTGTTTCTTTATCATCAAGATATTTTGTTGCTTACCATATTTGCACATGCTATCTCAACCATATCTTGCATGATAAAGCTCTTGCAGAAGGAAAATCGATTTCAAACTTTAAAAAAAAAATTGCAAAGGAAAGAAAGGAGGAAAAGAGAGCCAATAAAACTGTAAGAAAGTGGAATTAGACGAACAGAATTGTTACAAGGAAGAAGCAACTAATCAATAAGATTGTAAAGTTTTTCAGAAGAGAAAGAGGAAGAAAAGAATTGCAAAGAATCACAGATCGATAATATATTGAGTGTGGCGGGGAAGGAAGAAAATGAATTGTAAAGAAAAAAAAAAGAAGGCGAAAGCGAAGTTTGGGGTAAGAGACTCATGAAAATAACAAAGGAATTTGGAAGGAAGACGGGGATAAAAGAAAAGGAATGATGGAATAAGAATGAAATTGTTTAATGAAATATAAAATGCGAAAAATACCAAATGGAGAAAAAGAATTAAATGAAAGAAAAAAATAAAGTGATGATCATAATTAGAAGATGAAAGAAATTTATAAAAATGTAGTTAAAGTAGTTGAAAGAAAGGATTGATGATAAAGAAAATTGTAAGGAGTAGATACGAAAAGAAGAATTGAACTTTTCGACATTGATGTTGATATGTGTTAAAAAATTGTTCATTACTGGAAAAATAGTAAAGAAGATGAAGAACATTTCGGATAACACATGATAAGTATTTGCTGAATCTGGACAACTTTGGCGCAAATCGATATTTGTGGAAAATTCGGCGAGTATCGAGCTCATTCGCGATGGCTTACCAGAACTGAACAGACACTATATATATATATATATATATATATATATATATATATGTGTGTGTGTGTGTGTGTGTGTGTGTGTGTGTATCTCTGTGTGTGTGTGTGCCTGAAAGTAGTAATCCTAGAATTATTCACTGATATAAATCTTGAAGAAATAGAAGATTTAGTGTACATTGATACGCATAGTTATGCAGAAAGAGAAAAATGAAAGAACAAATAGCATTTGTGTAAAGATGGTGTCTTCATTTTTGTCAGGAGTTTCTTTTCAGTTTCCAGCTCAGCCCAGGAGAGAGAGAGAGAGAGAGAGAGAGAGAGAGAGAGAGAGAGAGAGAGTGTATGTGTGTTGGCGGGGGGGAAGAATAAGATAACCGCAACGTAAGAGAAAGAGAAAAGAAAGATAAGGGATAAATAAGGGGGAAGAGAATGAGGTCATATATGCGAAGACATAATAATATGAAGAGGACTGTGAGAAGAAGAAAAAACGCAGTGGATCAAAGATAAAAAATGAAGAAACAGAGAGGGAGAGAGAGGAGGGGGAAGGAGAGAAGTAGAGCGAAAGGAATAAATTAAAAAAAAACAAAAAAAAAACAAAAACAAACGAAGGATTTAAGAAAATCTGAATATAAGCCTGTAACATCATTGCAAAATCTCAATAATTCCCGTAGTGCGAACATTCTCGATTGCTATAAATAAAAGAATTTCTGCATGGTCACTTCTCTCAGCCTAAACAGCAATCCTTACCCAACCAGACTCGACCATGTAACGTGACCAACATTAATCCAGAAGATTCAATGTAAGAAAACTTAAAAATGTGGACAAATACAAAAAGAAAAGAGAAAAAAAATCAACTTTTCTACCATCTGTTTCCATTATCAGTTCATTGTACAGGAAATATAGACAACTATATCCGGTTTGGATGATATTGATAAAACTAAAACACTATTAGATTACTTTTCTCCTTTACTCTTCTTCTTCTTCTTCTTCTTCTTCTTCTTCTTCTTCTCTCTCTCTCTCTCTCTCTCTCTCTCTCTCTATATATATATATATATATATATATATATATATAATTATATGAATCATTCATACAAAAAACAAATATAGAGGTTAATGATTTAAATGGCGAGAATATATCTTCGCAAACAATTTCAATAAGGTGCACTAACCCCGAACCTGTATATGAATGATATGATTACTGTTTATAAATTCCAGTTGCATAAGGTCTTTTTAATTTTTACAAGCTTTCCTCTGTTCCTACAGGCATCCTCAGGTATGGAAATAGATTTGTTCTTGTTTTTACTTCTCGGTAATAAGAGGACAACGAAAATAGAGATGTAATCCGAAAAAAGGCTATGAGAAATGTGTTATCGCTAGTAGAGTCTTGCACACACACACACACACACACACACACACACACACACACACACACACACACATATATATATATATATATGCACAGACATGTATACTATGTTTACAAATATGTAATAAAATAAATATAATGTAATAAACATAAATGTAATAAACAAATAAAATAAAAAGTTAAAAAAACTTATTTTTTCCGATGCAAAGCTTCGAAGATGTTATCCGCTGTTATATATATATATATATATATATATATAGAGAGAGAAAAGACAGACAAACAGAGACAAAGAAAGTCTTATATATATATATATATATATATATATATATATATATATATATATATATATATATATTCACATTAAAAACGTTCACCCCCCATTCAACTTAATTCATTAAGTTGCATTAACAAGGTATCTGAGACAAAATATCTTTCTTCTTTTCGCAGCCATGGGGATAAATCGTGCAATTGAAAGTGATAAATTGTTTGTTGCAGTTAGATAATATTTAGGACTGCCGCCTCCTTTCCCTATATCATTGTATTGACGGGCTGCGTGAGAAAATACGGGATCTTCTTTTTTTTCTTTTTCTTAGTTTATCAGGGAAAGATCTACTTGTATGTAGGTACCACGCATGCGCCTTAGTGCAATGTTTTGTGGAAAAGCATTGCAATCTCTTAAGAGAGAATTGATTCCATGAATGTAACAAACGTATTTAAGCCTAACATGCAAAAGTAATATTTTTCTGTCTCTCACCCACTCACTCTCCTAGTTCTCTATTATCCCTATCTTTCTTTGTTTCCTGTAACATCGATAATGTAATCTTAGTTACTGGTCTTGAAAGCTACAAATATTAGTGCTGAGTGGAAACAAAACTGTTTTCGTCTTTTGAGCTTTTCTTTGTGGCAAACATTTTTGCTTTGGTTTTAAAATAATAATGCATATTTAGATAAGAGAAGCTGTTATTAAAATATATCCATAAAGTCAATATATCCTCCGACCAATCGAACTTACATTCCAAGGGGCCGACAAAGAAGTGAGCTACTCATAAATGAGATCGAATTTCAGGGTCCGAAATGATTTTTGTTTCTCTCTAGAAAACATTGATCAGCCAGATGTATGAAATTCTATCACTAACATGAAGTTGTTATGGACTAAGGTAAATTTATTTTGGCACAAGGTAAAAATTATGGGTACCTGGTGAGGATCGATTTCCATACTTAGTAGCCCGAGTCAAACACACTAACTCGTCGTTAACCAACACCAAAATGCTTATCGTTGACATTAATGTACTGATATCGTCACACATGTTGTTTTACACTGTAACTGTAGCAGTTACCATCTTCTAGTAATATGCGACCTTTTTAGTGAAACTATGGGAAATGAAAAGAGTCAAAGCAGCTCCCAAATTTCAATACGATAGAATCAGGAATGGTCAGAATTGAAAAGAAATATATAAGTGATAGCATTAAAATAACTAAATGCGAATGAAAATTCAAAGTGAGAGATCATAAGTAAAGCTTTAGTAATATCAGCGAATGAAATAATTCCGAAGAAAACAAGACAATGAAAACAGGAATGAATGACAAATGCAATTTTCGGTCTGGTAAAAAAGAGACAGCAATCAATGACATGTTATGGTATAGAGTCTATCCCATATATATATATATATATATATATATATATATATATATAGTGGTGATGAAACACATATTCTGCACATGCAATTTTTTCCCATAATTTGACAATGATGGTATCCTACCGGTTCACGCGAACCGATTCTTAAAATTATGAAAGCTTAGCGAACCGGTTGTTGGATTATCCAAAAATAATCTTATATACTAATAGCTGATATATAATGGCTAAAAAATATAATTAATATTATTGCTGTAAGTTCTGAGGAAACTGAAAGAGGGTTTTCTGTGGTGAACATAATTCATTCTGACAAAAGAAAACGTCTTACAATCTAAAATGTGGCAAATCTTTGGCTAAGAAACCATAATATAGCTGATGACAATAGAGTTAAAAAGCATCATACTTCTGAACAGAGATAGGAGATCAGAATTTCAATCTGGAAATATCTTCTATATAACAAATACCAACGTCAGTATGTCACACTTTTCCAATTAAAGGGACATTCTCTTAATGGCTCATCTTCTTCTTCTATATAACAAATGTCAAAAACAGTGTGTAATTGTACGGAAAGTAAGGACCTACGTACATTAAATTATCTTTAAAGTAAGTGGCGGTGGAAGAAATATCGTACAAGTTTTAAAAGGTAAGCTTAAATATTAATGCAATACTTAAATGCAGCGATCTATTTTGAATTTTTATGTAGTTTATTGTTGTGTATCGTATCTACGCTTCGCTGCCTATTGTGATGAAGGTTCAATCAATAGACCTCCGTAAGAGCTAGCTTAAATCCTCCCAATAAATAAATGTTTTCTATTAAATTATCAAAATGGTTTAATTCTTTTCAATACTATAAAATGATTTGTTTTCATTTTTAGATTTAAAAGAAAATAAGAAGAATAGGTTCCTAAAGTTTACCTACTTTATAGGACCGGTTCCTGGAAATTTGGGTTTATAATATCGGACATTCCACAAAGAAATTAGAAACAAATGTAGGCAGGTAAAAGAAAAAGTGTTTAGAAAAAGAAAGAACGAGCATCACAGATGAAGCAGATATGAATAAAAGAATGAGAGAAATAACAGGACAAAAGTTGGGCTCATTGACAGGATGAATAAAATAGAAAGAGAGAAGAACACTGATAATAATGGGAAAAAATACTTAAAAGATGAAACGAATACACTGAAGAACACTTCCACAACGAAAAAGTAAAACATGCAATACGCAAAAAAATTCAAATCTGAAGTGAAATCAGCACTGGACAAATTGAATGAGAACAAAACAACAGGATCAGATGGAATTATAATAGGCAGCCTTAGATTTCGACATTGACAAAATTACAGAAATAATATATGACAAAGGTGATATACCGGTAAATCCATTTTCATATCGTTGAAGCCATGTGCAAATGAATGCAAACTCCAACGGGCAATCAGCCTAATGAGCCATTTAACAAAACTTATCATCTGAATTCTGGTGAATAGAATTAGATTGTACATAGGACATGAACAGTGCAGTTTCGTTAAAGATACTGAAACAAGGCTTGTTATGTCCATGCTCAGAATGATATCAGAAAATGCAGAAGGATCTATACATGTTTTATAAATTATGCAAAAGCGTTTGATAAAGTACGACGCAAAGAACTGTTTGAACTGCTAGGTAAGCTTTATTTTAGATGTTATAATAATTCAGAACTTATATTAGAAGTAACCTGCCTACATGAAGATAGAAAATAAATTTGGTAAATAGAGAAAAATGGAAAGTGTCGTAAGACAAGTGTGTGTTTTCTTACCGGAATTTTACAGTGAAACGAATCCGAGAGAAATTAGAAGTCTTACTAGGATCCATTATTGACGGCCACAATCTTAGCAACGAATGCAGATGATATAGTATTTATAGAAGATGTAGAATGGAAACTACGGGGATTTCTACCGAAGGTAGTAAAGGAAAGGGAGAAGAAAAGACTAAATATAATTTATAAGAATCTAGAATATATGGTTGCCAGCCAAATGAACAACTCAAGATGCGAACTACAAATTGGAGACACCAAAATCAAACAGATACAAAATTTTTAATTTGTAGAAATTGTTTTAACAGAGGAAGTAAAGTGCGGTACCGAAATGCCAAGGGCCATTGGAATATCGAAAGATGCCTTCCAAAATATTAAAAAAATATTATATTAAGCAAAAAAGCTAAAAAAAAGCAGGAAAATTTCGTTAAAAACAACGAAAAGAGTACTGAACTGTTATGTAATATCAGTCTTCCTATATGGCAATGAATGCTGGATAATCTCCTTACAGATGAAGAGACTTGAGGCAACTGAAGGATGACAAGAATCCCATGCGTTGAACATGGGAATAACAAGGAAATTTCAGGGAAAATGGAAACAAAAAGGACATTTGTACTTAGAATCAGAGATAATTGAAATGTCTTAGGTACTTAGGTAATGAGGAAAGTGGGCTTGGAGAATTTGAAACTCACCGGACAGATTAAAAACAAGAGGGAGAGAGGAGAACAATGCATAACCTACCTAGTAAGTAAATGGATGGAGAACATGGTTTAAGAGAGATAACAAAATTCCGGCCTTTTGTGAGCAGCACCTGGAGTGGCTTAACCGTCCAATCTTTGCATGTATGACAGACGAAGCTGGAATGTGGAATGAAGGTCTGAGATTGCTCTCTCAGATTTCTGAGTTGTCTTCTTAGCTAGCTGTTCTCAGCTACCTGAGTCTATGCCTATGAGTTTCACATCCACTTGCAAATGTCCTTGAAACGGGCGGCCTACCGGACTGTGACTCGTTGCCAAGTCACCGTGCTTGATTTCTTTTGGTATATGGCCGTCGTTCTTTCGATGTATGTGATCCAGCCATCGAAGATGACGTTGGCAAAGAAGATGCATGCTCCAGGGATCTGTTTGCTCGAACACAGCTGTGTTGGTAACTTTGCGTCTCCACGCGATGCCGTGGATGCGTCGTAGGCAACGGAGATGAAATCTTAACGCAAGTTGTCCACGCATCGCTGGCATAAAGCAAAGTATTTAGGACACATGAATGGAATACTTTTTCTTTACTGCGCAAGGTCAGCCGGCTGTTATCCCATAGTCTATTGTTCAATTTGGCCACCACTGCTCGGTGTGCGTGGTCACAGCTGTATCATAAGCTAACAGCATTTTTCTGATGAGTACTGTATGCACCTTGGTCTTGCCCTCAGGCGGGCCAAATTGAATAATTTACTATTGCTTCTTGTGTGTGTGTGTGTGTGTGTGTGTGTGTGTGTGTGTGTGTGTGTGTGTGTGTGTGCGCACCTTCATTAGATTGTCTTAACGCAATGCTCAGTAATATGGAAAAGAATAAGTCAAACAAAATTGGTACCAATACGCATCATAGTTTTACAATACTCTGAAATTTGAAGAACATTGACGTTTCACCATCATAGTTGACTACACCGTGCATGTTCTCCTGAAAGGAGGTGGATGATGTTCAACAACTGTAGACGACGATCAATTTTCATTAGTAACTAAAGCAGACCTTTTCTTGCTAACAAAGTCGAACGTCTTTGCGAGATCGATGAAGTCGATTTATAGTGGCATTTGTTGTTCATTATAACATCATCTTCCTAGATATCTCGAAGTATTAGAATGATACAGTTAGTGTCTATTGCCATATTCCTTTGCAATCATTAAAATGATCCCCAAAGGGTTCATCCTTCAATAACGTTTTTGAGAACATTTTAGCACTAGCGGTATTAATAGTTACAGAGTACCATTTGAGATGAAAAGGTAGTAGCATCAAGAAAACTTGGCTTATAACACTTAATGAATATATATGCACATACGAGGGTAGACTGAAAAGTTCATAGGCTGATTATGAAGGAGTGATGTTAAAGGTCTGAAATCTTGCAGGCATTAATTTCAATTCTTCTTATTAATAACTGCTTTTTTTTCTTTCCAGGTAAACTGCTGACTGTTCAAAGAAGACTTCAAAATTAACTAGTAGCGACTTGGCTTGAAATTTGGCATCGTGGTGATATCGAGTACCTACAGAAAAAGGGTTTAGCTCCTAAGTATATTCATGTTGACATGATTGCTACATTAGGGGTGTAACTCCAGCTTAAAATGGACACTTGAATTTAGGAGAGGAAGATAACCTGAGGTCTGGATGTCCTGCAACTGTCACCACCGAGGGGAACATTGACCATATCCACCACATGGTGATTGATGACAGGCAATTGACTATAAATCAAATAGTCAATGATATTAGCCTATCCCGCGACAAAGATGAGAGTATTCTGCACAATGAATTTGGCATGACGAAGGTTTCTGTTCGGTGGGTGCCATGTCTTCTGACACCTGATCAAAAGCGCAACAGACTGATCACATCACGGGAAAATTTGACATTGTTTGAGGCAGATCCAGTTTGTTTCCTTGAAAGATTCCCTAACTCAGGATGAGCATTGGGTTCATCACTTTTTGTCAGAGACAAACAGACAATGGAAACACCTGCTCTAAATCAGTGCGAGGTAGGGAAGAGGATGGGTTCAGTTTTAGCGGATGAAAAATGTAATGTGTTCATTATCTTTAAAAGGTCGTGCCATCAATGGAGAGTACTATGCCAACTTGCTTAGGCATTTACGAAAGGCTATCAAGACCAAACACACAGTAAAACTGTCAAAAGTTGTCTTCTTTCACCAGGACAGAGGCTCCAGCATACAAGACCTTAGTTTTAATGGATGCTTGTGCATGACTGTGGCTTTGAACTGGTTGATCATCCTCCATATTCTCCTGATTTGACAACATGAAAAAACTCTTAACTGGGAACCAGTATCACAGTAATGATGACGTCATATCTATTGTTGATGACTATTTTGAAGAATAGGATGAACAGTCTTCTTTGAACTGTCAATTCACCTGGAAAGAAAAAAAGCAGTTATTAATAAGAAGAGTTGAATTTAATGCATGCAAGATTTTATAGCTTTAGTATCACTCGTTCATATGAACTTTTCAGTCCACCACCTCCTTATGTGTAAGAAGGAAGTAAATTGTATTAGAGATGGTAGCAGCGGTAGCATATATACGTATATATATATCTTCAACAAGAAGGTCCCGATGAGTGATTACGAACCATTGCGTTGACCTTTGATAAGTATTGAACGATTTTACTTATATTTTAATAATATAAATCGGTCTAGTTTCATATTGAGCATTTTGTTGGCAGAGTGTTTGTATAATTTGATATACGTTGAATTGTATAATTTTTCGTATATTATTTGCTGCTATTAGTAGCTAGCATTTTTTTATTTCATATTATATGTGTGTGTGTGTGTGTGTGTGTGTGTGTGTGTGTTACATAGAGAAATATTGAGAAAAGAATATTTTGATTAGGAAGGAACGCACCCATTTGATCATGAGGTTTATATTATCCGCCAATATTCTTCAGATTTTAAAAGTATACACTGACAATAAGTACCCTTCACCCTCGTTTGTACACTTAGTTTTCATGTATTACAATAATGATTCTCATCGACACGTACCCAGGATAAAATTTGATATATTAACTATTTCTTTATTATTATTATTATCCGAGTGTATTCCACAAATGTTAAATATTTTTCCTTTGCTGTAAAGAGGAACTACAGGAGCCTCAATCTCACTAATATTTAGATTTGTTAATATAGAAAATAAAATATCAGAAAGCAAAGAGAAGAAATTACAAAAGAACAACAAAGATTTTCCCGCTGAATCAATCCATATTTTGTATTATTTATGCATCTGAAGTCGATTTTATCTCTCACCGAAATTATAAGGATCGACACGCATACGAACTCTCCTGTCGCGGAGTCACAAAATAGAGATATGTATCTGCTGGCATCTAAAAGCCACGACGTGCAATAAATATCCTAAATGACGTCAACTACTTGATTTTCTTTTGGATTTTCATTATTTTATTCCCTATCTTCATTTCTTGATTTTGTCTTTTGTTTTTTTTTCTTTTCATCTGAGTTTTGGATTGTTTTGAGTCCGCTCACGTGACACAAGGGAAACGTTTAAGGCGTAAATTTCATTGCAGATTGCAGCGATGTGCAGTAGGAATTGCATCGACCAGCTGGCAAAGGAAAGGCGAGAAATTAAAAAATAAAAACTGATGGAACAAAGAAGAAGACGAAGTGCAAGTAATGGGTAGATATAAACGAAGCAATATAAGGAGAAAGAAAGAAGAGAAACAACACATAGAAGACGAGGGAAATAAAGGAGGCAGCATTAATATGATAAAAACAGCTTTTTATTCCATTGGTTGGCGTCGCCAGAGGCGTTTGTCAGACTTGCTTATTTGAAAGAGAGAGAGGGAGGTGCGGGGAGAGAGAGAGAGAGAGAGGGAGGGAAAGAGAGAGGGAGGGAAAGAGAAAGAGACAAAGTAAAAAATAAGGCCAGAAAACAGAGGAAGGCGAGAAGGAAAAATGAAATCGAAAAGACTAGAAAAAGAAATAATTTAATCAACGCAATCGTCAATCAAGCAGGGAAATGATAACATCTTCTACCATTACGTTTTTCTCTCTTTTTTTTTTTTCTTGTTGAAAATGATTACTGGTGTACGCTTATTATATTTACGTAGTTAATTAATTTGTTTCTTGATTTTCCTTAAGATAAAACTGTTGCTATTGCTACTATTACATTTCTTTTGTTTTTTATCAGCTACTCCTACAAATATTAACTAAGCTTGGTGAGGGAAGTAGTTGAGTATTTATTAAGCTTAGCTTAATTTGAAACAAGACTACAAGTATTGGACACCCGGAGAGGATCAGAATAACTACTCAGCAGTAATAATCGACCAGATTAGCTTACCAACCCTTACTCTATACCGAGGTAATTTTTCTAATCTATGTGCTTGTAGATATTTATCAGAACGCCCATTTTATTCCAAATCTGGTACAAAGTCTGTTCAATGTAGATACCCGACGCTAACGTGAAGCCGGAGCCCCAAATTAGTATCTATTATTAATGATAGTAAACAATATAAAGAAGGAGAAACACAAATAAAGATAATCAAGGACTAGCGAGAGAAATTGTGAACCAGAAGAAAACATATTTTAGATGTTTTTGTTGTTACAATGCACATAGTAAATTTTAAAAAAAATGGAAGTTGAATAGGTAAGAAAATAATATCGGCCATGTAAAAAAATGAGAAAAATTATGGAATATGAACGTGATAATTCCATCATTATTCGCACACTCGATAGAATCTGAAAATGGTCTTTGAATAATTGGAAATCTGAAAAAAAACAAAAACTGAGACTATCCAGACAACAGCATTACTAAAATCGGCCAGAAGACTGAGGAGGGTGCTGAGGAAGATTTGCTGTCACGTGATTTTTAGTCATCATAAACAAAGAATTTGTTAGATAGTTGCTGTTGCCGTTTCAACAAACCACAGAATGGAAATGAAAAGTGAGGAATTTAAACGAATCTTACCAGACAACTGACATCTTGTAGAATGTAAGTATAGTACTCATCATTATTGGCGCACTCGGAATAGTCTCTAAGGAGTTTGCAACAAAAATTGAAAGAATTATACATCAGACCAAGAAGTGAAATCATTAGTGAAATCAGAAAGAATACTGAAGAGAATGTTGGAATATAAGATTATTTGCCGTTCCTTGATTTCTACCGAGAATTAAAATATGTCACTTACGCGCAAAGTTCAAAGAGTACAATAATAACAATCTGGAGAAATAAGGAAATTTGCTATCATGTAGTCCCCAGCAATCCGACATCTGATGGGAACACAGGAACGCATGAAAATTAAATAAATAATAATTGCAGAGGGAAGACCTATTCTCCATTCTGCAACGTTTTTACTACATGTCCATGGCAAATTTTCAGATGAGCTCTATTCTTTAGTTCCACCAATTCAGACCTTTACAACAAGGACACACCATGCTAGTTCAACAAATTACCACCATTTCCTCAGTATTTCAAATTTTCTACTCAGTTTTTTTTCCCCAGGAACTGCTACTTTGTGGAACAGACTTTCGCATAGATGATTCTTTGAAACCTACAATCTTAACAACGTCAAGTCAAGGTTCAGTCGTTATCCATCTTCCTAATTTATTCTTTGCCTTCTACAACCTCCTCTTTCATATCACAACTCTCATTCATCATAACTATTTTAACAGTAATCTTCTACCTTGAAGGACTCTCAAGCTTTGTATTAACCGAGCTTTTCTATAAAATAATAATAGTAATAATAATAATAATAATAATTGTTGTGAAATAACCCACAATATTAAAGTATGATATTCCACTTGGTAGTGGTCAGTGCGACTTATAGTAAGTTAAAATTTAGTTTTGTCTGTGCCATGTCTATCCGCATATGCTACTCTACTGAATACAGTATTCAATAATGAACTCTTTAACCGTGAATATATGAATCTAATCGCTATCCGTGGGTAGGACGAGCTCTCAGGTCTTCTTCAACTGTTGTCCTGGTAACTTGAACAAAATTACTCCTTAGCGGTTAAGGACAAAACACAAAATTTTCCGAATATCAATGATTACGAACAAATTTTCACACTGTATCGGCCATCACCCAGGTCAACAAGAGCTGCGTACCTCAGAGAGGAACCAAGTCTGGGGCCGAAAAATCTGTTACTGGAACAAACTCTTCCAAAAACGAAGAGACATTTGGTCATCAAACTCGGAATATTCCCAACCTTGGACCAAGTGACTCATTGCCAAATCAACTAATAAAAAGAAAATGAGCGAAATGGTCTCGCGAAGTCATGACATCATTCTTCACCGCACTCGAAAATCTAGCAAAGAATACCACGAACCAGACATACGAAATATGAAAAACTATGGTAAGAAGTGAAATAAGACCTCATCTCAACCCAAACATGCTTGCCAATGCCCGCAGGACATCGTGCGAAACAAAAGACTCTCAAATGCAGAAATAGATAAGATAAAACGAGATATAGTGCAGAATACTATAATCCATTATTCAAAAAGTAAAGAGTTGAGAGTAGAAATGATAGAGGATGAGGTAAAACTAAAATAAATGAGATACAAAATAATAACCTCCAAGGAAATAAAATCGAAGAATCTACCTGTGACATAACCTGTTATCCAGACGATGTCACTGAAGATGACTCTAACTACATTAAGGTAGAATTCCTTGAAAACCACAGAGGAGAAATCACCGAAGTGAAAATCCACGTCATCCAAGTACTCAGCGGAGTAACTATCACACAAATGTCAGACAGAGAGAGACTAGCTCCCAAAAATTTATATGACAAAGTCCAATAAGTATATTGTGCCAATATACAACGCTGCACTGGAAACACTGTGTTTCATACAAGTGGACTCGCCCGGTGTGTACTTGTACTGCTGCCGGTGAATACCCGAGATAGAGAGAGAAAGAGAGATACAGTGATACAGTGAGAGAGTGAGGTAACCGCTTTGTAGGAGCCACAGTTGCGAACACGTAGACTCAGAAGGAAGCCCTACTTCGATACTGAATCTCCCAGACTATATATATATTATTATTGCTACTAACCGCATTTCTGGATCTACTAACCGTATTACCAATTGTATTATTACATCAATACATTTATTTGCTATATTTCATTCCTGTGTTTGTCATTCATTTGAGACCGGATTTCATCTCGGAATCCACAACACACTGTTAAGGGACAAACCACTGGGAAACATCACAGAAGTTAATAATGTCATATGCGCATCAGCTTTAGCAGCTACTGAGAAGTTTAGAGTTAAGACAATGAAAAATTTAATAAAGAGAGCCAACTTGAAAGACAAAACTGATGCGAAAAATAAAGGAAATCAGATTTGAGCTTTCTATATTAGATGAGCCTCACTCGAAAGCCAAATATCTTAACACGCAAGTGCAAGAAAATCAAGCGAAAATATAAAATTAAATCCCTAAATGAAATTCCGCCAATTAAGGAAATGTTGGAACAAAATCTGCAGTTAAAGGCACAGAGAACAAGACGATCCAAAAAACGTTGTAGGTTCTATCGCCAAAATAAAATATTCCAAACGGAGCTTAAGAAATTTTACAGGGAAATTGGAAAAGCACCTATACATGTCGAAAAGCCACCATCTATTGATAAGATGCAGAAATTTTAGGCGAATATCTAGAGCAGCCCAAAGGAATATAATCCAAATGAAGAATGGATCCAACGTGAAGAAGAACGAATGCTTGATAAACCTCTGCAAGAGTGGGAAAATATAACCACAAATAATGTTAGGCAAGCTCTAACGAAATACCTAAAATGGAAATCCCCAGGAAATGACAAGGTGCCCAATTTCTGGCTCTATTATCTCTCATCAATCCATAAAACCCTTGCAAAAACTCTATCAATGCTTGTAAATAATCCCAATGAAATCCCGGAGTGGATCACTGAAGGTATTACATACCTCATGCCAAAAACGAGTGAAACAGATGATCCGAAAAATTATAGGCCAATAACATGTCTTTCCACCACGTATAAATTTATCACGTCTGTCCTGACGAACCGTACTTTTTCGAAGCAAACAACATTCTTCCAGTGGAACAGAAGGGATGCAGGAGAGGCTCATATGGTCGCAAAGATCAACTACTGAAAATTGCAGGAGACAATGTAGAAATCTTAGTGCAGCGTGGATTGATTACCGTAAAGCCTTTGATAGTGTGACACACTCTTGGATTCTTAAGACTCTGGAAATGTACAAAGTATCCTCTGTGGTAATAAAATTCTTTAAGCACAGTATGGAAATGTGGAACACCACACTATACCTAAATCACATCAGAGGCACTGTCATCTCCAAGCGTCTGAATAGCCGACGTAGAATTTTTTAAGGAGGCTCCTTGTTATCCCATTACACATAAACTAAACAACAGAAGCTATGGTTGCAAACTAAACAAGAAAGTATTCAATCACTTACTCTACATGGATGATCTCAAACTCTTTGCCAAAGACGACAATGAGTTGAAGGGCCTGCTCAATATTGTAAAATGTTTCAGTGACAACATAGGTATGGACTTCGGATTAGATAAATGTGCAAAAGTAACATTCAAGAAAGGCAGAATTACAGAAACACACTCAACAGATTTAGATTTTGTCACAAAGATTAGGGAATTGAAACAAGATGAAGCAAATAAGTACCTAGAAATTAGCGAAGGAGATGGTATATAGCAAACCCAAAGGGAAGAGAAGGTAAGAAGACGGTACTACAGGCATGTGCGTCTGGTACTGAATACCGAGCTGAATTAAAAAAAGAATATCAGCCATAAAAACCTTGGCTGTCCCTGTGCTGCAATACAGTTTTAACATCCTTAACTGGACCATAGCTGATATTAAGCGAATAGACGCCAAAACGAGAAAGCTTCCCACTTGCTACCGCATGCATCATCCCAAAGCTGATGTTGATCGTCTATATGTGCCCAGATCCGAAGGAGGCAGAGGATTAGTTCAACTAGAACTGTTTTACAAAACTACAACAATTAGCGTTCAAAGATACCTGTAAACCACAGAAGACTGGGTGATAATATGTGTCAAAGAACATGAAAGTAGAAAGAGACTTTATTCCGCAATAAAGGAAGACAACAAGTTCAAAATGGAGTTTCGAATAGGTGTAGAAATACAAATAAAGCACAATACACCGACTGAAGCTGCAAAATATTTTAAAAAGAAAGCAAATGCAACCGACCAGATACAGAAACGATGGCAAGATAAACCCCTTCATGGCCAATATTCTTGCCGTACCAAACAAGCTGATGTAGACAAACCCCGTACCCATCAGTGGCTACTTAGTGCAGGTTTAAAGGCTGAAACCGAAGGTTTTATGCTTGCTGCACGGGACCAATGATTTTTAACTAGAAATTATCAAGCACACATACTACAATATTGTGTTAGCCCCAAATGCAGATTCTGTGATAAATATCTAGAAACAATTGATCAGATTGCAAGGTATTGGCACCCACTGAATATAAAAGCCAATATCTGTACTGGAAAATCTGCAACTTCTACGGAAAGGAAACTGCAAGAAATTGACATGATCACCACCCAGACCCGGTTACGGAGATAGGACCTGTAACAATTTTATGGGACTTAACAATAGACACAGACAGAACAATCAAAGTGAATTGCCCAGACATTGTTATTAGAAACCGCAAACAAAAAAATTGCATCCTTATTGATATGGCAGTCCTTACAGACTGCAATGTATCTTTGAAGATCTTCAAAAAGCTGTCAAAATACAAGGACTTTGAAATAGAAATCTCAAAAATGTGGCACATGGGAACATCAACAATCCCTGTTGTAGGTGGAGCCCTAGGATTGGTTGGAAAAGATTCCAGTAGACTAATTGAAGGGATTCCTGGAAGCCCCACGCCTTAAAGAAATTTTTAAAAAATGTTCTCTCGAGTACAGCCCACACTTTACGAAGGGATTTATCTATGTAAAATATGTGTTGTTGTTTTTTTCCATTTCTTTTTTTTTTTTTAGATAGCTTCGCGCAAATTTCTTTCGGGAAAGATCTTTTCTTTATGTATAAAATAGTAGTGTAGACTGAACTCTGTAGCTAAGGTGTACAAATCAGTTTCGGAGAAAGAACATTCTGAATTAAAAAATCGTGAAGAAAGCAATGAGAAATCACTATACTAACTTTCCTCACAGTAATCATGGCGATTCATAATTTACACATATATTGTGGACTTCTCGATCCAGGCAGATTGTTATTAATTTCATAATTAAGAAAATATCCAACGTCGATAACACTACTCGGAGTAGTGTTATCGACATTGGATATTATGTATATTTACTAATATATACTTATAGCGAGCCGTTTAAAGCCAGTCGTAGCTGATTCGAGAATTTTAAAAAGAGGACCGGCATTCACTGCGTTGTCAGCCATAGTGAGGCAGCGAGTGCGTATATAAAGGCAGCGAGTGCGTATATAAAGGCAGCCGAGGATTACCTCAAACTTTTTGTTGGAATTATAGCAGCCGAAGGATAAGTCCCTCAGCAAGTCTTTAATAGTGACAAGACAAGGCTTTTTGGAAGAAGATGCCAAGGAGAACTCTTATATGACGGCAGAGGAGAAGAGGGTACTTGACCACAAAGCTAACCCTCGCTCTTTGCGCCAATGAGAGAGGCGACTGCAAGATTAAGCCGTTGCCCATTTATTATTCAGGAACCCCCAGAGTTTTTAAGTTACATAAGATTCTGAAAGAAAAACTGCAGGTTATGTGGAGGGCAAACATGAAGGCGTGGGTCACCAAGCAGAGTGGGTGAATTTGATCTTTGGTGCTGACGTTAAGTAATAACTCCAGTGAAAAAAAATCTACCCCTGCAAAAAGCTTCGCGTCCTGGACAATGAACTTGCTCACCCACCTAACCTCAAAGATGAAACTCTCGAAGTTTATAAAAGTTCTTTACCTTCCACACAGCACCCCCCCACTTTCCTGCAGCCCATGGACCAGCAGGTGATTTCTAATTTCAAGCTCTTCCACAAGCACCTGTTCCGCTGCTGCTTTGAGGTGATGAAGAGCACAAACTTTAGCCTTCGAGAGTTCCGGAAGGACAACTATAACATCATGAATATATATATATATATATATATATATATATATATATATATATATATATATATAAAAATTTCTAAAGAAAGGGATAGATTTTTTATTTATTAATCCGACAGATTTTGTTACTTAAACGTTAGTTATAGTGGCTACTCGAATTTGAGCAGTCTATTTATTTATTTTCTGATTAATAAGTAAAAAAACATCCATTACTTTAGAATTTGTTTTGTTTACGTTAGGATACGAAACTGAGCAGATATGTCTATTTAGAGAGTCAGAGAAAGATCTGTGTTAAAAGCCCTATTCAACTTTGCTTGACCATCGGCTAACTTCGTGGTCGAGAGGTTCAAAGCACGTCAGATCACATGACGGTTTACCCTAATATGATCTGAGAACATGAATTTTGATCAAATGCTACATTAAAAGGGAATCAAATATAATAATATTCTATTAAAAATATGTGTTAAAAGGGAATCAAATATAATAATATTTTATATTCAGTGTTACTTTCTTTCAACTCAGATTCATGAGTTGAACTTGCATAATTTTCTTCTTTACATTCAAATCCTGTTTTTCTTTGACAGCTATTCACCAATCTTTTTTTAGAGAGGCTCATTTGTAGAGATTTGTGCCAAACTTTTATAGAGAGGTTCATTTGTAGAGATTTGTGCCAAACTTTTATAGAGAGGTTCATTTGTAGAGATTTGTGCCAAACTTTTATAGAGAGGTTCATTTGTAGAGATTTGTGCCAAACTTTTATAGAGAGGTTCATTTGTAGAGATTTGTGCCAAACTTTTATAGAGAGGTTCATTTGTAGAGATTTGTGCCAAACTTTTATAGAGAGGCTGATATATAAAGATTCGCGCTAATATTTTTATATATCTGCTAATTTCAAGAGATTCGTGCCAAGTATTTTCTGAGGGGTTCATTTGTCGAGATCCGCGCCAAGATTTTTATAGAGAAAATCATTTGTACAGATTCGTACCAAGCTTTTTATGAAGAAGTTCATTTGTAGAAATTCGCACCAAGATTTTTTTTATAGAGAGGCTCATTTATTCTAGACTTATTCACCACCCGACTCGACTTCGCAACTATTTCTCACACTCACTTATTGATGCTATTTTCCTCCACATTACTTGTGTTTAAGATTCATGATTCCTATCTGCTTGATCGTATCAGACCTAAGGGAAACATGTTTAATCGCTGTCAATATCTCACACACCGCAGTTATAAAGGATCACATAGCATATTTTGAAAAACCGAACACGGCTCGGCGTTTCAATTTATGACCATTTATTAAAACTGATTAGATAAAAGTCCAACCTGTAGTCGATAGTCATTCATTATGTGCCGCTAAACCTAAGTTGAATTTCATTAATCTATACCTTTCAGCATTCTTGCGGTTACAAGTTTACACTATTTTCAAACTATAACATTCATTTCAATATCTTATGAGAGGGTAACGTATATCAGATCACCCTACGCTTCTGTAAATGATAGCGTTCACTCACAAGATTCTGATCAAACTTGTCGCAATCTACGTAATGGCTGTTTCTTACTGCTTTTAATGTAATTGTATATCAACGTGATTGCATAAAAAATTAACTGAATGCGGGGAAAGTTTCACTTTTGACTTTCTCAAGCTTGAATCTAGATTTAGACTTGCTTCACTAGTTACATTTCTGTTTAGTCACAACATCAGTCCTTCCTTCTTGTGTTGACAGTGGAAGAGTTGACAAGTGATATTTACTAAATTTAATTTAATTGGTTCGAATGTTGAAAGGCGGGGGAAAATTTGCGCAGGAACATTGCGCTGCTTCATTCTTCCAAGGGGTCTGCATGTATGGAAAGTCAGCGTTCGAAATCCCGGCTACTTACCGGGGTTCGATCACTGACTTCTGGCACCAATGAATATAAGTGATGAAATAATAAAAATATTGAGTTGGAACAAAAGTTCATAGCGATTTTTGTGTGAATTTCAAAGACAAATTTAAATATTTGTACACAGATTTATTCAAGCACATATATGACATTTTGTTGCACTACTCTTCATTATCTTTAAGGCAGCTTCATGATTCTATCCTTCCAGAATTAAGAGAATTTTGTAGAAATCGAAATATCCACAAACCATATACGAATCGTAAAGATGCGCTTAAATGTGACCTTTCAGAATATGTCTATATGTCATAAATTCCGGTCACGTATGAAACGAAATCACGTGTTTAAACGCACCAACTGAAAAGCACTAAGAATATTATCACAAAAAGTACCTGAGAGAAAGAAATCCCTCACTTCAAACCAATAAAAATCCCAGACGTTTTTACTTGCTATTGTCTGATCATAGTCATCTAAAGACACAGTATTTAGCTAATTTGTTTTCAAGAATCGCATAATTTGTCAACTTTACATCTGATAAAAGTAAAGCTTTGACTTTCGCAAATGGAAAACACTTCACTTTTAGCAGCCTGAAAGAGATAACGATTTCTTTTAGTTAGATTTAACGATTTTGGTATAGAATATTAAACGAATCTTTAATCTAGTTGTAATTTATACTGTATCTGTTTTGTATTGTCTTAAGGTCAGTGTATCGAGAATCAAAAAGCGGCCACCACGCTGACGGGTTACTGAGAAACAAAAAAAAGAGAAAGAAAAGTTAAAGTTGAAAAAAAAAAAAACAACCAAATACGAGGAGGTGATATTAGACATCAAAGTAATTACTAAAGCCCACGTTGAAGAGTCAATATCAGACAATTAAAAAGTTTTAATGGCACATACACGCATCATCAAGTATCAACTCAGTTTCATTAACCTACAATTTATGATGAGTAATACTTCCACTTTGTTTTCTAACTGAAGGCACGCCCGTAAAGACGTAAATATTTACGTCTTTACAGGATCATGAGAATTAGCACGCGTATCAAACTCTTTTTGTTCTTTTCTGTTAGCTATGAATTTCTTTCTTTCTTTCTTTCTTTCTTTCTTTCTTTCTTTCTTTCTGTGTTTCTTTCTTTCTTTCTTTTGGTTTTATTCTTCTCGTTACTTTACCTTTTCTTTTATTTCTTTTTTGTTCTTTCTTCTCATTAATCTACAAATTCATCATTTTGTTTTCTACTTCTTTCGTTTTACCTTTTTACAGCAAAATCTTTCGAATTCTTAATTCTATTTTTTCTATCGTCAACATACACTTTTCTTTTCTTCTATTTCTTCTCACCTTGATCCTCCTTATTCTTATCTAACCTATAAGTATCTCCTTCTCTTACTTTCGTATCTTTAGCTTTGTTTATCATTTTAATAACCTCCTTCTCTTCCTCCTCCCCCTCCTCCTTCTTCTTCTAATAAAAATAGTCGGGGGGAGAAGAAGAAGAAAAACTATCTTCTTCTTCTTCTTCTTCTTCTTCTTCTTCTTCTTCTTCTTCTTCTTCTTTCGATTATTTTTATTTATCTGCTTTCATCCCGACATTTCCCATCTTTTCTACAGCCAGGAAATACATTAACGAGCAAAAGGCCGCATGATCGCTATCTGTTAAGCTTGGGTAGTCAAGGTAATGGCGAGAAAATGACGCTACTGTTATTGTTTCTGTGGGAAACAACCAACGCTCTCTTTTCACATGTCGTTTAATTGATGCCTCTTTTTACAAGATCACAATGGCCCCCGCCCTCCTCCCACCGCATAAACAGACATATGCATGCTGTATACTACGTGTTAATCCATTACTGGTTGCAGTACCTAACTATGTTGGGGAAGGGTCCATGACTTAGGAAAACGAATCTTTTCCACTGTAATCGCGAACTAGTAAAACGTTCCGTGTTCGATATTTACAAATAAACCTGAAAAATTGTCGCACATATTTCCTAATACCGAGGAGAAAGAAATTTATTGGATTATAAGAAATATCTATTTGAAAGTATCTTTGTTATCGTCACTATTCACGTTCGGCAGGATCCATTTTTCGCTAATACCAGTTGTGTAGAATAACTGCGTAATACTCTGAATATCGAAAAAAAAATTAATAAAAAACTTGATTTTTTTGAAAATGCAAATAGTTTTTTGACAATCTTACACTGAACAAAAATACGTAATATTTATATGTTGTTTGGATAGCGTGAGTATTAAAAATATATCTAAGATTATTGGTTGAACTGCATCCTTACACAATCACTTAATCTCCACTCTGCTACCCTGAAATCTCAAACACTTACTGTTCTATAACTCTACATCTTGCATACTGTTAATGACTAGACATTAAAAATTGAAACTTTCATTCATCACTCTGCCATTTTGTTTATTGACGCTAACTTCTATCTTTGTGAACATTTGCATATTGTAGCATCTTCTCGCTGTTTACTTAGCAACAAAATGATTTCTTGGTTGCTCTCCTTCGCAATGAAGTTTGTTTGAACTGTAGAAGATCCTGTTGGATTTGGCAGATGATGGACATGTTTTCCAGTCTTTCAATAAAATGATTTTGAAAAACTTCTTATCGAATAAAATATCTTTATAAGATTGAGATTTCAAATTTGTGTTCTCTACTCTTATAAAACCTTGAAATTTCCCTTTAAGAGGAATTTTGTTGTTGACGGGTTATAATTCCATGAAACTGGGAGATCTGACATTTTACATCAATTAATGTGTCTTCAGTAATTTATTAACTCTTTTGACAATAAAATATTACACAATTTTCTTTAATACCTGAACACATTAAAATAATATATTTTAACATGTAAACCATATACCATGAGTAAAGCTAATTTATGAAATATATAGACCAAATATATCTAAAAGAGTTCAAATTGTACCACCTTCAGAGGAGAGGATATTAATATTGTCTTTTCATGGTAATTGCTCGGATGAGCTCTTCGCTATGGTACCTAGACTTGTTGAATTTAAGTGTACTACTAGACTGGCGTTAAGATCTCGTTAATTTACCGTTGGTCCGGATAGATATAACGGTAAGTTCTATGCTAACAGTTTCTTTTCTCGCACTTCCCACTTGTGGAACTTCCTTTCGGTTCCATGCTTTCCAGCCAACTTTAATCTGCAAAAGTTGAAATGCAATGTCAATCGCTATCTACTGTCCTCCTGATTACTCTTTCCTCAATTTCCTTTTAATATTTTAAATTTTTCGATGAATTTCTCAGTGAAATTTAGAATTCGGATAAGTTAATTAAATTAATTTATTTTATTATATTAATAATCAATTTCTCTCATTTGATATTGGACTTTCTTTGCAAGGACTGTTGGCCTTGGATGCGTCATCTTCCGGAAATTGATCCGGTCGATCGCATTTTCGGACAAAATAAAAGATTTCTATTCTGTTATAATCAATCAGTTTTGGTCGGATTGATAACTTTTCAGCACCCCAATGTAGCCTTTTAGAGAAAGAGTTACGCGTTTTCATGAATGCGTTGTAGCTTGTATTCTTGAAGTAAAAGCGAAATTCTTATAACTTTTGTTTGATAAATAATAAATTCCCCAAAAGCAACAGAGAAGAGCGAGAATGCCACCCTCATTTGCAGGAGGAAGAAACGAAATAGCTGGAAAGGCAAGTAAATGTCAATTATGCCAACAAAGCCAAACCTGATTTTCCTCAATGACAAATGAGCAACGCTTGAATTATTCCTTTTAATGCAACGAAAGCAATGCATAAACATTGCCAGTCATTTATCGCTTCTCTGTCTTCTTCTATCTCATAAGACGAAGCAAAACAGTAAAATAACGAGTAAATATTTTTACTGCAAAACAACATTAAGGCTTTTATTGCAACGAACCAAATAACAGCAAATGATAGCATTTATAAGACTGCGTGTAACTCTTTTATATTTCAAAAGAAATGACAAAATCAACGTAAAATGTATGGGGGTGATATATGCTTCATAGATTTTTTAAACAATTTTTCAATAATGTTTACCCTGTACAAGGTCCAGTAGCCACTCCAGGTAGAGTTACAGAGTGAGAGGCACAGTTTATGGGCATATATGGGGAAGATAAGAGTTAATCGTAGACTTGAACAAATTAAGATTGTAGTTATCGAGAAAACATCCTTTTAGGAGTCAGTTTTACAAAACAGTGGTTTGTGGGAAGAAGCTGCTCGAGTGGAACTTACACCTCACCAATGGAATACGAAGAGAATGAGGGGAGGGGGTTCGCTACAATGGGCGTGGCGTCTTAACCGTGAGGGCTAGAACTGATGGAACTAAGGAATGTAGTTCGTTTGAACATTTTCCATGGAAAATATTGACAGAACAGAAGAAGGCTTGCAACATTTCGTCTGTGGGAAAGGGGTTGTTGGGTGGAAAATGATTCATCACCCACAACAACATAGAAATGCATCTTGAATCTATCAAGACTGGAAAGTGAAGAGTGGGTAGCTCCGTACCATACATGGCACACCATTTTCAGCCTGACCTGTCTTTTCTAAAAGTAAAGAATGACAGGAGGAATCAGGTATTTACTAGAGCGATACAGTGAACCGACCATTTTTCCAGCATCTTCAGCGATGGATACGTATGTACGAGTTCCACTTGAGGTTTGGGTTGTGCTTAAGGCAGGAAGACTCCTTGAGAGAGCATCCGTTTATCACGATAGGAGACAATTCGGAGTTCGCTCGGTGATAATGGAACATCACGAGTTTGGTTTTCAAGCAACTGAATGTGACCACCTAGTCCTCCCCCACTGATCCGTTAGAGCTAGATCAGAGGAGAGATCAGCTAGACCAATCTAGAGTTTTGGAGGTTCACTCATTTAAAACCTGTGTTGTTTATCAACTATTAATCGTTGGTATTAACGTTTTTCTTTAATCAGGTTTAGTTTAAAGTATTCTTTACAAATTTTTATCTATATTTTTTATACGTCAAAGTGTGACATATTGAAACAGTTGATGAATATAATATATGTGTAAATGAAATCGTTAATTACATTCTAGTTCTAATTCATTTAAAAAAGAAAAAAACAAGAAAAGTATGTATGTAAGTATATATATGAACATTTCTCGGTTCAATCAAGAAGCCCTCCACTCCAAAAAACTTTTCTAATATTTTTTCATTTAGTCAGATTTTGGAAAGTGGGCAGAGTATAGATAATCAAACCATATAATAATTATCAATGTGTATTTATTTATATATTTCCTGTCCTATCTGTAGTAGAAAGGGAGGTAAATCAATTTAAATTAGTAAAGTTATTTCTCTTAGTGGTTTTAATAATCTATACAAATAAAATATTTCTGTACCTAGATAAAATTACTTCCCGAGCAAAATGAACCATTTAATTAACCAGTTTCGTTACTTCTACGCTTCTTAGATTACAGTTTTAAGTTTTCAAGCATTTTATTTGAGATACCTATAAATTGATCGACTTACTTCAACTTGGTCTTGAAATAGGTTTTGCTGTCGCCGTCTTTGTCGTTTTGTTGCTAATCTTTTTCTTCCGAGAAATATTTCCATTTCACTGTTATATTAAACACATCAAATTTTTAGCATGAAAAGACATTGGGCAAAAAGCGATTTATATAATAACAGGAGTAATCAATGCATCACTGATACTATAGAACGTCTAAAAATAAATGGAACAGATTAATTAAACAGTTCATTGGCCTCTATTTTATTTAATTCTTTATATTCTCAGTATATTGTTTGAAGACTTTCGTTTCATTAAATTTTTTTCACTATTAGAACTTCCTATCGACGTCATTTTTGAGAGGATGAGTACACTAGTAAGATATATAACAACATATATAATAACATATATCTCTTGGCTTGGCTTCGTATACCAAGATTTATGAAGTGGGCTGTCCACGTCGACTGCAGGCACGCAGATGGCCGACTAGGCCGATGCGGCACAGGCAAGTCCGATCGCAGCGACTGCAATTAAATGTCTGGTCTGGGTTAGCTGATGAGGCTTTCTGATGGTCCTTCCTCACATAGCATTTCTCCTTCAGGTTGGTCCTGCGAAAGCCCTCAAAGGTGGAGACAGCCTGGTTGATGATGCGGCGCCAGTCTTGACGTTCAGCAGCAAGTGTTGACTACTGGCTATGGGGCAGGTACCGAGAGACTTCTTGAGGGAGTCCTTAAAACGCTTCCTTGGTGCCCCTCTGTCATGGTGGCCAGTGGAGAGTACACCATACAGGGCTATCTTGGACAGGCGATGGTCCCCCATTCTGGAGACATGCCCTGCCCAGCGTAGTTGTGACTTCAGCAACATGGCTTCAATGCTGGTGATTTCTGCCTGTTGGAGGACCTCAACGTTAGTGACGTAGTCACTCCAGTGAATGTTGAGGATGGTACGGAGACAGCGCTGATGGAAGCGCTCAAGGAGTCGTAGGTGGTGGTGGTAGGTTACCTTTGACTCAGAGCTGTACAGCAGGGTGGTGATTACAATGGCTCTATTGACGCTGATCTTAGTGCCCTTCTTCAGATGCTTGCCTTGCCAGACTCTTTTGTAGAGTCTGCCAAAAGTGCTGTTTGCCATGGCCAGTCTGCTGTCGATCTTGGCATCCGATGTGACGGTACACCTCAGGTAAGTGTACTGGTGAACTAGTTTCAGCTCAGTCTCGCCGATGGTGATGTGAGAGGGCGGTACTCTTCTCAGGGTGCAGTCTGGTAGAGAACCTCCGTCTTCTCCGAACTGACCTTGAGTCCGAAGAGGCGAGCACCTTCTGAAAAGTAGGACGTTAGGTGCTGCAGGGCTCTTTCGGTGTGGGCGACGTGGGCAATGTCGTCGGCGAAGAGATCACGGAATAGCTGCTCAAGTGTCTTTGTGTGTTCCTGCAGTATCCTGAGCTTAAACAGACTGCCGTCAAGGCAGTAGCCGATGTACATAACGTCGTCATCGTCAAGGTTTTCTGTGGCCTGTTTAAGCATCATGCTGAAAAACATGCCAAACAGAGTCGGTGCCAGAACACAACCCTTTTTCACGCCCTTGACGATGGGAAAGGGTCCGGATAGGTCGCTGTTCAACCTGACTTGAACGCGCTGGTTTTTGTGCAGTTGGATGACCATGCTGAGGAACTTTGAGGGCAGCCGAGGCGTTCCATGATCATCCACAGTCCCTTTCTGATCACTGTGTCAAACGCTTTGGTCAGGTCTACAAACGTTACATACAGTCCTTTGTTCTCCTCCCGGCATTTCTCTTGAAGCTGCCTGAGGACGAACACCATATCTGTGGTGTCCTGTTGGCTCTGAAGCCCCACTGGGTTTCTGGTAGATGGTCTTCAGCGATGGTGGGGACCAACCTGTTCAGGAGCACATGAGCAAAGATTTTTCCTGCGATGAAGAGCACAGTGACCCCACCCCCGGTAGTTGACTTTTCTCCCTTGTTTTTGTACAACGTGACAATGACTTCATCACAGAGGTCACTTGGAAGTTTGCCCTGCACCCAGCAACAGACAAGGAATTCGTGGAGCTTGCTGTGTAATGTTGGTCCTCCATGTTTCCAGATCTCTAATGTAATCACGTCGATTCCCGCTGCTTTTCCGCTCCTCAAAAGCTCTATGGCTTTGGCAATTTCTTCCACAGAGGGTAGTTCATCCAATTCTGCCTTGACTGGTTGCTGGGGAATGAGGAGAGCTTCCTGATGGTAAACCCCAGAACTTCTTCAGATGTCTGCAGGGTGGCATTTCAGTTGATCCCAGAGTGTTTCAGTTGCCGTTTTCAAGATTGGACTGTAGGCCTGCCTGAAAGCCAGCTTTCACTTCATCTGACTGAAGCTTGATCAGACTGAACTTTTTCCTGGGGTGGGGCTCTCATCCTTGCTTTGGGTATGAAGGGCAGTCTAAGTTTGCAGTCGGTGTGACATTCTGCACTGGGCATCACTTTGGTGTGAAGCACGTCTTTGAGTTCACGCTGATGTACAAGAACGTAGTCTATGAGGTGCCAATGGTTGTTTTGTCCTTTTGCTGGAAGATGGTGTTGTTCAGTGCAAATCTCCAGCAGCAAGCGCTCGTTATCATTGCAGTTACCAACGCCGTGGTTGTCAAGTATTCCTTTCCATGCATCCGCATCTTGGCCCACTCTGGCATTGAAATCGCCAAGGATTGTCATCTTGTCGTCTGCGAAGCTCCAAGTAGAACTTGTTTTTTTCTGTATGTTCAGCTTGTAGAGTTTGAGCGTACACACTGAAAAGCGTGGCATACTTGTTGTTCCTCAGAGGGAGGCGCATGGATATAATGCTTTCGGAATGACCGGCTGGCAGATGTTACAGCCTAGAGGCAATGGAGGTGCTGACCATGAAGCCGACACCTGAAGAGGGTGTATCCGGCGCCATGCTCCTGGCAGCTGACTTCGCCTTGGAAGCGTACCTCGCTAAGGGCAGCAATGTCGATGATGCTGTCGTCTCAGGTCAACATCAGACGACCAATATCCTGAACCGTCTGCTTGCAGGATTGAAACTGCAGGTTCCAGTGACATCCTATCTTTTCGCCCCTTTCCTATCGCTACCGGGCTTGGAAGAGTTGGTGTTGGTGGCGTCACGGACGTGGACCTGTCCATTGAGCCTGCGCAATGGAGTTTTTAAGTGGAGTGCGGTATGCGCAGTACTGGCCCCACCATTTACACCCGTGGTTCATCTGTCATGGCCTAGCAAGCTGGAACGGTGACAACGAAGTCCTCGAGTCGTAGGTTTTACGTCAGACTGTCCTTGTTTTAGATGGATTGCCTGCCAAGGCTGTTGAGTTCCATCTTCTGTATGTGATAGCTATTTAAGCCATAGCTGTTTCCCTAAACAGGTCCTATCACCTCGGGACAAGATGGACCTGGCAGCAAAGGTAATTAAGGAGTCATTCCAATCTCCCCAAAACTCTGGTACTCCCAGACCAGAGTCTTACCACCAGTTGCAGTTTAATGTCATACCCAGGACAACATATATAATAACATATATAACAACATGTATAAGATATTATATCACAAAATATATAACATAAATAATAGCACATAAAACAATATATATAACAACAAATATAATAGCATATAAAACTGCATATATACCAACATATGTAACAATATAATATAATAATACATATAATAACATATAAAATAGTATATATAATAACATATATAACAACTTATATAACAACATATATAACAGCATATAAGACAACATATATAACAACATACAAAGCGACATATATAACAACATATATAACATATGAGACAGAATATATAACAACATTTTTAAGCAATTCACCCTAAGCAAGGCAGGAGAGCCACAAGCATGCAAGGGGTTACTGAGGATTGTGAACAGGATACAGAGAAGGACGGGGAACAAGATCAAAGTATCAGAAGATGTCGACTGATATTACATTTGAATATTTGAAGTTTATAGTTACCAGAGAAGCAAGCAAGAGGAAGGGAGTTCCACAGACGGGAAGTGGGAGAGAAGAAGCTGTTTGAATGGAAGAGACGGTTACATTTAACCGTTTCGATAGAGAAAGGGTGGGACCAAAGTGTCAAACTAGTAGCTCGCTTAAATTCACGCAGCCTGGGAACCCGCGAAAGTAGTTCGTCGGAACAGTTACCGTGAAAATACTTGAAGAAGAGACAGAAGGAAACCACAGCACATCTGTGAGAAAGCGACTGTAGACAAGATACCAGATCAGGACCTATCGCATTGCATATTCGTCTGTATTTTGTCGAGGATTCCGAGACGTACAGTGGGGGCGCTATATACAACAACATATATAACAACTTATATAACATCATATATAATAACATATGTAATAACATATAAACCAACATATATAACAACATATAAAACAGCACATAAAGCAACGTATATAACAATATATAATAGCATATAAACTTATTAACAACATATATAATATCATTTATAACAACATATAAAACGACATATATAACAACATAATAGCATATAAAACAGTATATATAACAACATATATTTACATATATAACATATAAAACCACATATATAACGACATATATATCATATAAAAGAGAATATATAACAATTAACATATATAGTAATATAAAAACAACATATATAAAAACATTTATAATAGCATATAAAACAAGATATATAACAATTTAAATAACAAGATATAAAATAACATATAAAAACAACATATGTATCAACATATAAAATAACATAAAATGACTGCTAAGGATTTGCGGTCAATGGATATCAAGATGTGGCAAGTGGAATGGGCGTGTCAGGATAAAATCTCGTTCTAATTACCTGCACTCCGCTCTTCTTCCCCTCCTCCACCATTTAGGGGTAAATTAGCATCGTATATTAAACTATCTAGTCCTGTGTGGTAACCAATTTAAGAGAATGAAAACTTTGAATTCCAAACCATAGAGAAGGCAAAGGTTAAATCAATTCACTATTTTGCCAATTTACAGATAATAATGAAAATAAATCTGTTGAGAGACATGATCATCTACGTCCTGAAGATACACGGTATTTTAAGTTGGATGAATCAATCACCAAAGTTCCATGTATAATGAAAATTCATCATTTTAAAAATCAAAAAAATTAGCAGAAAAAAATGATTCTGCTATTTGAAAATTAGATATCTTCATTGAAGAATTAATTGCAGTTATTTAATATTCTATACAATACAGCAATTGAAGATTTATGTTAACTAATTAAAAATGCAAAGTGCAAGCACAAGCAATATTAAATTAAAATCAATTACGGCTAACTTATTCTCGAGTCTATGATAATCATACCCACTTCCGCTTATTAATTTTTAAAATATTCCAACCCACCCACTCTTAAGATATTCTCACCTACGCCACATTTATTTTGTCAAGAGAGAGAGAGAGAGAGAGAGAGAGAGAGAGAGAGAGAGAGAGAGAGTTCCTGCGAACAAAGTATCAATCTTTTGACTGATTCCGACCTCACCACCTGTTTATTAGATTTTCAAAACATTTCCAATTTTGCTTATTCCAACGCCCATTTTATTAAAGACCCGAGAGTTGCAATCGTTTTCTTCTTCTTCTTCTTCTTCTTCTTATTCTTCTTCTTCTTCTTCTTCTTCTATGTGCCGTACCCCCCTCAGGACGTGAGTGATCATAGCTCTCTATAATTTCTTGTCCTTTGTGACTCTAAGCAATGTTTGCTCTAATCCTTTCCAGTCCATCTTCATTTACACCAGCTCGTTAGGTTTACACTCCTCCCCGTTTCTTTTTTTTTAACAGGTGTAATGGTTTATCCCTTGTTTCTTATTTAGGATTTGGATTTCCGCTCCCTTCTAAAGCTTCCTCATTCTCTTTCATTACCAGTAGCCACTTATTTGGGGTGAATTGATTAACAAAATCTTATTCTCTTTTCCTCTGCCGTTTGCATGTACCGTGAGTGTCAAATTCTTTCTTTATCATTATGCATCCCAAAGGTTTCAAGTTTTTTCTTTCTGTATGTGTCATTTTTCCTTCAATTTTCATTACTTTAAAACTTCCTCATTGCTTACATGCTCTGCCTATGATATTGTCATCATCCTTCTGTAAATCCAGATCTCTGTTTACTCAAGTCTCCTCTTCATCTGTGAGGAAATTGTCCAGCAATCACTGTCATATAGATTGGTATTGTATAGCAGTTCAGAATTATTTTCTTTGTTTCTAACGATTTTTTTTATTCTTCTTTTGTTATTGCTCGGTTATACATTCTGTCTTCTGACTTTGATGGTTAGTTTTTTCTACAGAGCCGGAAGTACTGATTAAGAAAAAACTATTGAAGAAATCACAAGTACCCTGCATCAAACATTCAGCGGAAGTTTTATTTTATCTGAAAATGTCTACCGTTTGATATGGGCCCAGAAGTTGAAGCATATATTAAAGATAAGTTTATTTGCTTGAAACAACTATAATAAATTCTTTTATATTATTGATACTGTTGTTACGACGTTTTTCAACTGATCCGTTCTCCAATGTTTATAAAGCCCTCTCTCTTTCCTTATAAATTATACACCTGAAGAAGACTGAATCTTTTGAAACGTCATTGTAAAAAAAAAAAAAAAAAAAAAAAAGGAAAGAATCCAATTGTCTAAAGAACACTTTGAATGTTAATGCCTTTGTACAGTAAAGCTGGAATCTGCAGATACCGGACAGATAATGTAAGTCAGAGAATGAATAAGAAATGAGAGAATCCTCTTCTCTTGTTTCTGATTCTTTCTGCTAACGCTGTCGCCAGTGTTTTACAGATTTTTGTCTCAAATTAACTTAATCTGTAACTAATTTAATTGGGTTCTCCGAATCGATGCGAACGATTTTTCAATGCAAGAAATTTACGAATACAACTAAAATTGGTATTTCAAAATGTTGTTCATGTTCTCATTTGACTGAGTTAAGCGACAACAGATACAGATCACTGATTGGTCGTTCCCGAAATAAAAAAAATATATATTTATTATATGATGTTTCTACCGATCCGATAACTTAATACATATATAGTTAATAAGCACTTATTGAATATTATTAATACATCATTTATTAGTTGTGATAATAAATGTCCATTGAAAAATCAACCAATAACATAAACATGTTCTGTGGTAACCATAAAAATCATAAACATGTTTTGAACATAGATCGATGAAATAGCAGAGAAGTAAGTATGATAGAGAATTGATGCTATGGATGGATTCCATCGTTACTCTTTGCTAAGTTTGCAGCTTCAATATTATTTTGGGGAAAAAGACATATAAATGGCTCATAAAAATGATTATAAACATTAAAAAAAAGTAGCAAAACTTAAGGTATCTGTCAAAAGCTAATTTTAACCTAATATTTCAACACTGCTATGCTGGTATTGGTAATGTCAGTTGTTTGTTTATCTCCAGATTCGTGTCAGGGCTTGATTTATTTAACTTTATATATGTGTTTTTCTTAATTTGTTACATGCACTGCCTTTTATATAATGAGCTGAATATAGATATTAGCAGTTGCATTGATTAAACACACACATACACACACACATACATAATGCGTATGTGACACACACATACACACAAGCACACACACATTACATGCACACACACACACACACATATATATATATAGAGAGAGAGAGAGAGAGAAAAGAGAGAGAGAGAGAGAATTAATACAAGTAAAAGGTTTGTCACTTAGCTGATTGATTTTGCCTACACCATTCAGAGTTTCATAGACAGACCCTCCAGAAATCACTCCGTCCACTCGTCAGTGGTTATCAGCAATATCTATCTATCTATCTATCTATCTATATATATATATATATATATATATATATATATATATATATATATATATATATATATTCAGTTAAATTATTAGTTTGATACCTGAAAGATGTGTCCCAAAATGCAAAACTGATGTTAGGTGCGATTGTTAAATTTGGATCTCAGTCATAAAACATTAAATTTTACGAAGTAAAAATAATTGTTAATAACAGTGAATATTTCATAAGTTTTACTTTGCATGAGTTATAGAGGGAACATATTTCACTTTAATGTTGAGCATTTTCTTATACGAGCATGTCCCTGCGATAGGACATGCTTGGATCACTGGGCTTGTTCAGTGGATCCCATTTCTTTTTTGCATTTGTGACAGGACGTGTTGGTATAAGGGAACTCCATTTCTTACCTGTCCCTGTAATAGGACATGGTGGTATAATTGCGCTTGGAGAGTGCAATGAAATAACACAATACATTTCTTTTTGCCATGTGGAATCTTCCATACACTTTTGTTCATTTTATACCTCGAAACTTTGATTATCTTTTAGTTCAAACGCGATCACACTATGATTCAACTATGACATACTGAAATTAATTTAACTTTCTATTTATACTTGGGATGAGAGTATTTAGAATTTTTTTCAAACTGCTACCAGTGTTTTATAATAAGTGGGAATTTATTTTTGTTTTTGATTTCGTTTTAAAAATCTTGCTATGTTGCTACTTGCCGTTACTAAGTGAGACGGAAATGAAAATCAAGAGACGAAAGAAAAAAGTATTTGACTAATGAAAATTCTTAATTGATAAGCATATGACTTTTCATGCGTGGGAAATATAAAAGTTCAACGCACCTGGTGTTAGAAGAACACAAAACAAAAGAAGAATGATTTGATTTCAGATAAAATAGGTCACGTTTATTAAAGTTAGTATCGTTCGAACAGCAGGAACTGGCGATGTGCGAACTTAAAATTGTAATTTCAGATTTCATTCAACTCATGGATGACCGACTGAATGAAAAGGCTAGAAAGGTATAACTCAAGCAAACTCATCAATTCTTAATTCTCTTAGCAAGAAATAAAAAATTCTAATTTATAATTGATATTTTTTATTCATTTGTGCGTAATAATGCTGTAACTTCCAAAATTCAATAATGACATAAAAATAATTTTATTATAAAATGAGCGAAACTTTAGAATATAAATAATAAATACATAAGAGGAAAAGTAAACCGTGCAAGAATAATATCTATCTATCTATATATATATATATATATATATATATATATATATATATATATATATATATATATATATATATATATCCGTCTGTTTCAATATCTATCTATCTATCTATCTATCTATCTATCTATCTATCTATCTATCTAACCCTATTCTGTTAGTGTGGAGATGTGGAAGTTATCAAAGTAGGGTTTTAATTGTTTACAGGTGGCTTTGTTCGGATAACGTTCTTTAT
>CAHIKZ030004732.1:640000-715000 GCA_903632075.3 Acanthosepion pharaonis | reverse complement strand
GAATTCTTACCACCTAATGCAACAATTAATGCTCATATATACTGTAAGCAATTAGAGCGTTTGAACCAAGCTTTGAGGAAAAACAGACCTGCTCTACTGAATTGAAAAGAGGTGATGTTTCATCAGGACAATGCGCGACCCCACACAGCAAGAGGTGTCACAAAAGATCGAAGAACTTGGTTGGGAGAAAATTCCTCATCCACTTTATTCTCCCGATCTTGCTCCTTCAGACTACCATTTGTTTCGTAGCTTACAGAATCATTTGGAAGAAACAGCTTTTGTAACACAGGAAGAGGTTAAAACTGACATTTGTGAGTTCTTCGAATCAAAGCCAAAAGAATTTTAGAGTAATGGAATTAGTAAGCTTGTTAATAGATGGAAGGAATTCATAGATAATCAGGGAAAATACATTGATTGAATCTGTAATTAAATGAAACATTTGGTCACTTTTTTTCTTTATTCAAAATTCGGACAGAACTTATGGGATGACCTATATATATATATATATATATATATATATATATATATATATATATATATATATATATATATATATAGAGAGAGAGAGAGAGAGAGAGAGAGAGATAGATAGATAGAACTTCACCGTTATTAGAATTTTTTCATTAGCTAGATCTAGACACAAATAAATTCACTAACAATAACTTGCGAGAAAATTATGCGAACCAATTTTCCAATTTGATAGATATGTACAGAATAACTGTAAAATTCATCCAGGTGTAATGTCGGACCGACTTTTTGGCTCTAAAAAACTGCGACTGTTCCGTGTTCCCATCATGGTACAGAAATAGGGTTTTTCATATTGATTTTCAAGTCAGACAAAGCCATTCCCAGTTGAAAGAGTGGCATAACCCGATCGTCTTATTTTCATTTTTTACCCACTAACCATCAACCATCGTAAGCTCAGCTTAGTAATTTTCAACAGTGAGCTTTGATTTCTATTATAAACAGTGTTTATAGAAAATATGAACATTATTTTGAAAGTATCCCGATTGCTATTTAATTAACCAATCCTTCATTTTTTTCTCTAAGAAGAAATTAATATAGGTAGTAAACGAACAAGTCCCAGGTTAAGAAATACAAATTAAAACAAACATTTCGATTAATTCTGTAACATCAACAACAACATAAAAGGTTCGAAATAAAAAAATCCAAATAACTCTTCTGTATTCTATCTTTACGTTGGTATATTGTATATCTCATAAGATTGTCATTTTCACTTTTTCACAAACTGCCTTTCTCCATTAACTTAGGTTCGTTTAGTGCAAACTTTATTTTTGCCTTTCCATTTAAATTCACATTTTTGTTTTCTTTCAATTCATCTGTAGGCAAAATTAGTTCTCGGGATGGACCGTAAAAGGCTTTAAATCATATGAATGGTGCCGTCTTTTATGTTTACATTCAAGTTGGTGTCCTACCGTAGAAATAAGAAAAGCCTACTTTTAAGAAAGTCTTGATTGATATTTACAAATATTTATAGACGTGTATTCTGAGAATCACAACAAAACTGAATAAAGGAATTAATGTTATGGTATATAACATAACATAACATAACCTGTCTAATGGTCACACACTACCAAAGTATGTTTAAATAAACAATCAGTACTCTCCACAGCTGCCTTTTTTCTTTAATATCTATAAACTGTACATTGATGTGATTACTCTTAGAAAAACAGTGGTGTGGTTACATGTTACTCTCTTCAGAGTTTTTAATTCAATTGTCCTTATTCTATACTGGTTCGCAACCATAGCTTGAGGGCCCTTTCACGTTTTTCTACTAAATCAGGACTAAGGGGAGATAAGAATAAATAAATTAATACCTTTACCGAAAGCATTAGTGCGACGTGTGCACGACTCAGCCGAGATTTAAATTCTGCCCCATTGACCGTGCGTTCTTACCCGTCAATCCGTCAATTTACATTATACGGCATCAGATTTTATTATGTAATGTTTTACAATGTTTATTATGTAATGTTTTACAATGTTTATTATGCAATGTTTCCCAATGAAATTGATCATAACTTACCGATGTTTATAAAATCTGCAGGATATAATTATATCCATCTGAGAAATAAATTGTAAATTTGAACTTGTAATATATTAATAACTTCTGAGATGATGCGAGATGAATTTTTGTAAATTTATGAACAAGACGCTTATTTAAGTGCTCCATGTCACAGCCAAGACAAAGAGTATATTTATGTATATACTGTAAAGTTGACTATTACGTACCATTCCAGAAAATGTTTCAAAAACATATATTCATGTAAATGGCATTAGACTCTCGAGATATTAATCCAATAAAAATATACGGGCCATCATTTGAAAAAAAGATGTATATGAGAATATAAAAGAAATTATTTGAAAATGTTGCCAACATCATTGAGAAATTGGTTGATATATATAAATTTTATGTGAAGACATTGACTGGCATAATAAAATGTGATATAGTGTATATACGATTTTTAAATCTCAAGTCTATATACGGCATCTGAAAAGGTATGATTAAAATAGTTTCAAAGAAAAACATCGTTTCTTCTATTTATCGTCCTTTCCTGGCTTTATCTTGGCATTTTGCGATGCCATAGCTTTAGAGAAACACTAACAATATTCTCCGCCGGTGAAATAATGAGTGCATCTATATTGTAACAATGTCGGAAGTTTATCATTGTGTCTTAATTATAGTTTATGGATAGTGAATTTATTGGCAGGTGGCCTGGCGTTTTGCAGCACAAATACATGGAATTGATGACCCGAGTTCAAATTTCTGCTGAGACAGTTTGTCTCCATTTCGCACTAAGGTATTAAATTATTTCTCCTCCTTCCAGTTATGGATGAAATGGCAGAGTTGACTTTGCTTTTTAGCCTTGGTTACAAACTAGTCTAGAAATGAAATTCAAATATGTATAAAAAAAAATAATAACAAGATAGAATGGAGCTTGCAATCCGATCCCATAAAATCTTACTTGCTAAATATGATCGGAACCTAAGCTGAAGGAACGATCGACATCAGAATTCAAGAATAAGGAAGTGAGATTCTTTCTATTATGATAGAATATAAATATTGTGGCCTCTGTACCAATATACTGTATGGAAAATGTCTTCTTGTAGAAATATTAAAATCATTACAATGGTGGGCTGAAGTGTTCATAGGTTGGCTATGAAGGAGTGATGCTAGAGTTGTGATACGTTTCATGCATTTATTTCAACATTTCATTTTAATAATTGCATTGTGTTCTTTCCAGGTAAACTGATATCTGACTGTTCAAAGAAGACTGTGCATCATGTTGGTTAAAAAAGTCATTAACAGCAGATATGACGTCATAATCGCGGCAATACTAATTCCCAGCTTTTTCATGTTGGGGAACAGATGATTGTCAAATCAGGAGAATAGGGAGGATGATCAACCAGGTCAAAGCCGCAGTCACGCACAGCAGCCATTGAAACCAAGGACTTGTATACTGGAGCATTTGTCCTGGTGAAAGAAGACACCTTTTGTCAGTTTTGCTGGGCTTTTGATCTTTATAGCCTTTCGTAACTGCCTCATCAAGTTGGCATAGCACTCTCCACTGATGGTTTGGCTCTTTTGAAGATAGTCAATAAACACAATGTGTTTTGCATCCCAAAGAACTGAGGCCATCTTCTTCCCTGCTGATAAAACGACCTTGAACTTATTTGGAGCAGGTGAGGAGAGGTGTTTCCATTGCATGGATTGTCTGCGTGTCTCTTAAAGCGGTGAACCTATCACTTATCCTGGGTTAGGAAATGTTCAAGGAAATCATGTAGATCTGCTTCAAACAATGTCACATTTTACCGTGATGTGATCAGGCTGTTGCGCTTTTGATCAGATGTCAGAAGATGTGGAACCTAACTTCTTCGTGTGCAGACTATTCTTAACTTTCTCACCGGATATACTAATAACAGTGGCTATTTGATATATAGTCAGTCGCCTGTCATCCATCACCATGTGGTGAATACAATCAATGTTTCCCTCGGTAGTGGCAGTTACAGAACTTAGGTCATCTTCGAGGCTCTGCATTGCACTCCTAAATTCAGCTGCCCACTTTTGCACTGTTAGTAAAGATGGTGTGCCATTCCCTAATTACAGCATGAATGTCCTTGGGAGCTAAACCCCTTTTCTGCAGGTATCTGATAACACCACGATATTATTTTTTTTTCATTTTCAAGAGAAGTTGCTACTAGTTAATTTTGAAGTTTACAATCAGATTTCATTTTACCTGGAAAGGAACAAGTTATTAATAAGACGAGTGGAAATTAAAACATGCAAGATTTCACAGCTCTAGCGTCATTCTTTCATAGTCAGCCTATGGAGATTTCACCCCACTATGGTACGTCTATATAGGTAGAAATCATGATTGGATCTGTAGGTAATAATATAAATTATGACAGACATCAAATTTATTTTAGTTGAGTATAGCAATGTTTACATGAAATTTGATATATAGATCATTCCAAAACAATTCTTTGATACAATTTTTGATTTCAGAAAGGCGAAACTGATAGCAAGAGAGTTCAAAACTTACTATAAAAAGTTTTCGAGCACCAATTGGCAAATGTGCGACAGATTAGCCTACTTCAATCCGACAGACATCAAATGTATTTCAGTTCTCAATATTCGAACCCCTCTCACTGTAACCACACTGGATCAGAGCTGTATATCCTGATGTCTGCGACAAAAATAAAAATGTATCTAATGTATTTTGACAACAACCCATGTGTTATTTTGTATTCATAGATATGCCAAATTAATTTTTGCCTGCTCGTTTCGCGAGGTTTTAAAATTAAAAATGGTGCTTCCTAAGAGTTTGATAAATTCTGTCATGTGCAGTCGTGATATAATTCAGTAAATATTTTCATGAAGCAGATGACAAGTTATTAGTAAGACGCCTCTAGTATAGAGTTAATAAAAAGGGGCAAATTAAAATACTGAGACGTCATCACCTGCAAAATCTGTGAATAGGCGACTTTCTTCAAGCAATGAACATGTCACAACTCAGTAAAAAAAGATCATATTCTATTTTGCCTGAAGTAATCAAATATCAATTTTAAAAAATAAATAATATTCATCATCTGACATCTGATAAAATGAAATTTTTGTCATGTTTTTGTTTTTGGAGAGTGCTAATTTAAATCTTTTCACCTTACGCTTCAGAACTCCTTACTCTCTACATATTCTTTCATGAAGCTACTTTTGCTGCCGTCTTCTTTATTACTGTGAAGTACATTTATTGGGAAAATAAATGAATCAATTTCCTATTTCAAAATACTGATCATGATTTATAAAAAGCGTTAAAAACTACATGTACGTCCTTCAGGATAATTTCAAAGCGATTTTTTCCAATTTCTAGATGTATGGAATTTATATTTTTTCACCTCCAGGAAAATTAAGAATAGAGAATTTGTACAATGAGAGACTGAGGAATAAAGAAAGAGAGAAAGACAAAAAGAGAAAGATATAGAGAGCTTCATAACACATGGTTATCTATGATGAATATTCTTAGTGAAAATGAAAACTTTTATGTTGTGTACCGTTAACTACACACTACTAATCAATATATTCGTTGGTGTAACACTTGAATATTAGGATTATTTTTCTGTACCAAAACGAACATTTCTCTTTCTTACATTAAAAGTACGATTGCTTCATGATTCCAATATGACCCCCACTATGTTACCTTAAACAGAAAACCCCGCATCCATTCATCCCCTGCTTCTCAGTTAAATGATGGGTGCAGTCCATCTGGTGTTCAAGATACGAACATTACTAAACAATTAGCAAAATAATCACGTTCAGGTGGATACATTCAAATTGTATTACTGATTGCAGCATACACCTGAAAAAGACCGAAGAACGTATCGGCTGAAATGTAATTATGAAAACAACAAAGATGAGAATAGTCACACGATCACGAATTAGTTCCGTAACCCAGTAGGATCGTTGGGGTAGCAGATCACGATAACCTGACGGATCCCATTCCTCTTTAGGCTGGTTTTGAATTCGGATTTGTCTTTTTTTCCTAGACTGGGTTGCTTTATCAGTTCTAAAGAGTCCAGTTTACTATATTATTTACGGGGATTTGAATTTAGAGTTTGAATTCTTCTAGCCTGATTGCTACCCAGAACTCAGTCTGTCCTGCCAGAGTTGAAAGAATACGGATTCATATGTTTTCCAAGAACATTTGAAAGGAAATAAACGAAACAAATTTGGTCAGAATTTGAACTTGACTTGCCAATTCTACTCTTTGTGCTGATAACTATTTACACCATTACTCGCAAATTCAAGGATTCTATTCAGAATAAAATTCATTACTCATTCCAATGGAAAAGATTGTTTCTTGAAATAAAAATAGTCAATGTCTTCCATCTTCATGCATTTATTTCAAAGAATATTCTCACGCATCGGGTGCATTTCAATTTTCGATGAAATGTAATTTATAATCTATTTTGATCTTTTCTACACTTAATTGAATTAAAGATTTTAGAAATCTGCGATATTTTGGGTTATGTCATAGATATTAAAAATTGTGCATTCTAAGAAGGCTTCACGCACTTATTCAAGTAAAAAGATAACCGGGTTGATTCGCACTAACATATTGTATTATGAATGATACAGTCATTTTCCCGTTACATATATATATATATATATATATATATATATATATATATATATATATATATATATATATATATGCTATTCTTTCATTTTTTGTCACTGATTTAACTGTAAAACACGGAAAAACGGTAATGTATTTTCTTATAATAGCAGAAGAATCGAGAATTAATTGACATCGAGTTCGACCTTCACTGGATACGCAAGAAAGCTGGATATGTGGTAAAATTGCATTAATTAATAATTAAGCAAAATGAAGGGCACCTGCCGTAGAACGTACTATTCTCAGAAATCATTGGGTGATCCATCATGCAATCTTGCATTAAAGACAACTGAATCCAATAAATATTAAGCAACAATATTATCTTGAATTTTATTTTTATTAGAGAAGACATTATTTTTTTTTTTTACTATGATTTATTTCATCTTAATTTCAGTTGCTTTTTTTATCGCAGTTACTCAGACCGTCATTCTATGGCCGTTAGTAAATAGCACGGATTGGAAATAAAGAATAACTTCTTAGAGTAATTGCGTCGAAAAGCAACTGAAATTAACATGAAAGAAATGCCAGTCATGAAATATTAAACAATATTATTGAGAGTAAGGACCAAGAAGATTACTTAGTTTGAACGAAATATTGCTTTAAAAACAAAGCATAAATTGTTAGGAGTTTCGCTAATACACACCACTCGGTTATCCTTTGTAAAAAATTCTCTTTACAAAACTAATGACGGCAGCTGGTGTATCGACTGTACTAACGGACTTGTGAACAAGAAGACATTTTTTCTAGACACGCACTGAGTGACTCATTTAATAAATGGAATGCAGTGGCCGAGACTAAGCACGGTCAAATAACAAACACAACAAACAAGCCTTGCGGCATGACACACAATGGCGATCGACGTGATAGAAACAGACGAATAGATTTTAAAAGCTTTGTCCTGTGCCAGAGTTTATTTGGTAGAGTAGGATGGTCGGTGGGTGACAGAAAGAAGTGAGCATAGAAGTCGCAAATGTATGTGCATGGTATGTTTTTGGGAGAGGGGGGGAAACACATGAAAAGAAAAAATTGTTTGCGATAATCTGGCTGGATTAGAATAAAAGTATTAAGTGAACGATCTGTTGTCTAAATATTTGATTTATTCGAGTTGTTGTTCACTGTGTACATCTTGCTTGTTGCGACTGTCATGCATCCTGGTCATCGACTTGTAATTTTTGTATTTTGTGAATCAATTTGTGAGAATTTTCAACTAATCCCTTATTTAATCTGCTCAAGTAGATTATCCTAGTACTGATATCCATGTTAGGGAATATCTCACAGCAGATAATAATTAATTCCTGTGAAATTGTTTTTTGTTTGCGGACAATATAATGACCTAAACGTTGTGACAAGGATAGCAGTTTTAATAATAAATCAATGCATAATTAATTTTACATATCTTCAAAATTACTGATAACATGTTCGTTCTGAGCTAAGTTTCATAGAACTGGTTGTTATTCATTTAATCAGTCTATGTCTTATGTCTCAGTCTATTCATTTAATCAGTCATAGTCTACGTACTATGTATTTTCACTTTTTTCCACCCCTTCTAAAATCCCATCAGATCATTTGCTGTTGATTATGCTATTATGAAACAACTGCAACCTTTTCCAGTTACAGGTGCATACATTTTAATTTTATTTTTAACACGAAAATACTTTAATTGCAACAAGTTAAAATATTTTTTATTAAATATTTAACTGTAAAGAATCGACTTTTATTGATTACTTAAATAAAATGATAATGGCAGAAATCGATTCTAGTAGCAAATATTAGAGAAAATAGATTTTTAAAGAAATGTCATAAACAAGAGATGTGCATATAGTTGCTACAATGGTTAGCCAAAAAGCAACTAGATTTTACGACCGGAAAAACGAAATCGATGAATCTGCTTTTAATGTAATGGCCTTCCCAGGAAGTATAAGAAAATCTATTAAGAATATGTCATCACTTTCCACGAAAGTCGGGTCTTGTTTTGTTAAACCACTAGGCTTCTGAAACTGAGTACGAGCCTACGCGTGTGTATTCACAATTTAAATGAAACATTTTGCTCCACTTCCCAGAAGAATTGATCATTGCTTCGTTTCACTGACTTATATACAATTACTGTTTTGATATACTTTGTACAAATGCATTGCAACTAAATGAACCTTGATATTCTTTGTTGTTCTCTTTTTATGCATCACGTACCACCTGAAATAAAAAAAAATTCTTAAAACTGTTAACTCATTATTTCTTTCTAAGCAATAAACGACACAAGAGGAAAATAAACAAAAATTGTTTTATTTTATCTTACAAAAAAATACACATTATACGACAAAGTGATATTTAATGACAGATATTTTTAGTTATCTGACTTTGGGCGTGTGGCCTAGTGGTTAGAAAGTTGGTGTTCCGACTTTGAGAATCGAGTTCCCATCTCACCATGGTCGATTTTTCAAAGAGGTGACATCTTGATAATGTCGATCTGGAGGATATGATCCTAGCATACGGCACCACTATGAAATGCCTGAAAAACACAACCTGGGTTGAACCAAGACTCGTGAATAATGAAATTGTGTAGACAAAACTGTTTGGAAGCTGTCGATGGATGTGCTAGCACGAAATCATAAGTCTTCGTGACCGAGCGTTCCAACTTACTTCAACCCATCGATTACGCTAGTTTAAGTGATGTTTAATGTAACTAAGATTCGGTCTGATTAGTATAATTTCAGTAGAAAGCACAGGTTGACTCTGTTATTGTTGAATAACATAAATGAACCAGAGTTTTGTGTCTTCAATAGGGATTAACTAACAATCCTAGTGGCCTCCATGATTTCGTGACACTGATGCCTATTACTATCTGTTTGGGTGCATCACATACTTGTATAACTATGGATATATTGCATCTTTGTTATTTACAAATACAAAGCAAATCAATTTATATAGTTTAACAATAGAAAAGAATATTTAAACTTTGAAAGAATTGAAGATTGTCGTATCTTTTGTTTTCCCGCGTTTATTGTATCTGCTGCTGTTGCGATTGTGTGTCATTATATCAGCGTAATTCCCAACCCCGAACCAAATAACAAATAATTTCTGGTAACTTGAAGCCGGAACTCCCATTATATCTTTTTTATGTCTCTTCGAACAATCTACCAACAGAATTACGTCATTTCACTCTTGTCCTGACGTCTACTCGAGCACAAGGCTTTCAAATAAGTTGTTAAATATGATGACATTGTAGTAGAGAAATTATTCAACAGCCTTTTATTAATTGGTATATACTTGATGATTATAAAAAAACATTATTTTAAATTCTTAGACCTATGAGGATGGTAGAATTGACAAGAGAATGAAGAACTATATATTGCGTCTACGTAGAGTTCCAACTGCCAATGCGGAAAATTACAAATTATGGAGTACCTTCTATTTTGCCCCAATCTTGAAGATTCATGCGCACTTAGCAACCTTGCAACTTTAACACCCCTAGGGCAAGGCCCTGTGTGCAACACTGGATGGTTGTGCTGCAGTGATTCGATAAGAAGACCTACGTAGAGGGTAAAACATATATATATATATATATATATATATATATATATATATATATATATATATATATGTGTGTGTGTGTGTGTGTATATATATATACAAAGAAATAATCACGCATAGAATCAATCAGCAATATTAATGCTATTATTGGCGATATCACATCGCTAGTAGAATATGTATACTGTTAATCCATAGATATGTGAGTGTGTGTGTGTACGTAAGGAAATCGATAAGTTCATAGACTAACGATGAAAATTCATCAAACAACAATATTTATTTCTCAACATAATCTCCTTCATTGTCAATATGCTTAACTCACTAATCACATGGATTAAACATTACACAGTGAATATTTCAAACCAGAATTCAACTAATAATTGTATCACTTGAATGTTGACTAAAAGTCTTTATCAAGTGGCATTACAAATAATCAATTCAGATGAGTAGGCTGAAATTTAACTCCGACACTAGGATAAAAGACACATAATAACCTGTTTTGATACTTCGATTTTTTTCATTTTTTTATCATCGGTTATAACTGAAATACTAGAGTATTTTCGATCGTGTAAATACAGAAATCATTTTTTATAATATCGGAGAACACTTTTTCCTTGATTATATGATTTACGCTGAGGAAGAAACAGTTTTCATAAAATATTTTTAAAATTTAACCATTAAAAATAATATAATCCATATTTTGCATTAACTTAGTTTTCTTTTCCTCTTTATTATTATTATTATTATTATTATTATTATTATTATTATCATTATTATTATTATTATTATTATGTGTGCGTTTTTGGTATTTTTAATACACGTAACATAGTTTTGAAGAGCAAAGTTGAAAAGTAATTAGACAGAGCCAATTAATTTTCGATCCTAAATCCTTTGAGGACTTTTCAGAATAAAAAGAATTTTAAAAAAGTGTATGGTTTTCAAGAACTCAGACAAAACCTGGGTATAGAAAGCGATCGATTTGATTAATTGAATAAAGCAGACGAGACAAGTGAGTTTGGGTCTCGCGTGAATTCGCTGATTACGTCACGATCTCTCCTAATTGCTCCGTCCGACACATTTTCACATCAGATGCCATCTTTTTCCCCACATTTTGGCACAGCTTAGCAATTTGGTTTTAATAAAGATCAAAGGTAAAAAATAAGGATTGAATATCACAGGTTATACATAAGATCGGTTAATTATGAATTTGTTAATTATTCGTGTGTACAGACTCCTATTTTCTTTATTAGTCTATTGTTTTTTTTACGTTTTGTTTTTGCTTCACTCCTTTGGTTTTGTCTTTCCACTTTAAATTGAAACTCTCTTCTCTATTCTTCTACTTTTCCTTTCGCTTTTCTCTTTTATGTTTCTTATTCTGTTTTTCTTTGCCTTTCCTTTTCCTTCAGTTTTTCTACACCTCTTATTAACTGAATCCTTTAATGCTAATAACAGTTATATTTGAGATCACCTAATTATTTACAGCGCTGGCCCAATATAAATTTATGAACTTTGTAGAGAAATTTTATTCTCTTCTGTATTGATTAATTCGTTTTATGTGGTTTATCAAACTTTTCGAAGGTTATTTAAAGCAAGAACATATTTTTAAAGCGTAAGAATGTTTCTATATAATAATAATTTAATGATAAAATTCTTACTAATTAACCCCTAGCTGGGGGAGACGCGGTGGATTCATACCTGTTCCAAGGATATTTGCACGTAAATGAATATAATGAACCCAACAGGAATTGTGACTCCGATTAACAATTCCAAGCCATTAACCATTACACCACCCGCACATTCAAGCTTAGAGCACCTGGTTATGTATTCTGTGAAGATAAATTATCATATCAGTTTCCAAACTGAGCCATTATAGTATGTCTGCCAAGAAAATGAACATTATGTAAAATCAATAGATTTTAAGATGGATAATCTGTTCCGTAGGGAGATTGTTTTTGTGTTTGTCCCCTAAAACATTACTAATGAGTTCTTCAGTAAATACGCCATGAATCTAGTTTTGTGCCAAACTGGTAAATGGTATCTAATTTGTCAGTGCTTTGTATCTTTCATTCTTACTGCTTTGCGAACAGATGCGGTTCAAATTATTCACCATAAATCATCATCTAGAAGGATTATTGATATCATGATTCAGTTCGATCATTCAAAAAGTAGGTTTCTATAACATATCACCATTTCGATTATCTTAATAATGCTTTAAAAATAATATTAAAATATATTCAGGTTAAATCACTTAATAAAATTTTAATTAAACGTTTTGATTAAATTCTATATTTTCCGCAACAATTAAATAATATACATCATAAATTACATTTTTAATTTATAATTAAATTCATTATTTACTTTGGATATACGTTCTTTATTTTTCTTCGCATAATTTTTATTTATTATATATTCCTATTCCTTATTATATATTTCTATGTCATTCTTATATCAATTTCTATATCAATTCCTATCTCAAATCAATGTATTTACATTTCATTTTAACATATTTTTGTGTACAAGTCTCATTGATTTCTTTACAGATATTTATTTTTAAGATTTATTAAATGGTAATTTTTTCATGATAACCACAGTAGCAGGATTGCCATAATAACGATTTTTCTCTTAGATATTTTTCAAATCTTTCTCTCTCTCTTTCTCTCTCTCTCTCTCTTTCTTTCTCTCTTTCTCTCTCTCTTTCTCCCTGTTAATGTTCTGATTGTTTGCATGGACAACTGTACTGTATTAGATTTTTTTCTTATCAAGGCCGTCGAAAGGGCACCGAATTCAAATCCAGTGAGAAACTCTTGTTAGAGGAACCGCTCCCTGATGAACCGTGTCTTCAGGGGTACAACCGTACTCACCACACTTGGTCAATTGTGGGTTTGTGAGGTCATTTGCCGCATAGTTGAAGGTTTTGAATTTAGAGTTGTTTTTCTCCTAGACCGATTGCCATGCAAGGCTGTCTTGTTATTTAGCCATAGCTGGGGGAGAAGAAATGGATTCATACCTTTCCCAAAAGTAAATGCACGTAAGTGACTGTAACGAACTCGACTGAAATTCGAACTTGGCTTTCCGATTCCTTAATCCGAGCAGCCATCCATAACTACATCAGGCCTAGATTTAGATTTAACTCTCCTAAGACTAAGCTTTCCAAATACTTACTAGGCTCGAAATCCGACCACAGGATCACTAGACAAATATGCAAATTTCTCAGCTGCTAAGTAGAATTTTTTTTTTATTTTCAGTTATTTACCACCGAGATGATGGACAGAAGATTCTACCAAAATTTTTAGAGTGATTTTAGTTTAACTGTCTGCGTTTATCAAGACGGTTTCTACATTCAAACATATTTCACTTCATTTTTCTTAGAAGAGGTCAATCAATTCTGATGATACAAGAGCAACTACCGGCCACTGATATACATTGAAAACAACCTTTCAATGGCAGGAATTTCCATTTATCTCTTCACATGCGTTTATCGTCATTATCAAATATTTGAGACGTGTTTTCCTTTTTTATCACAAAGCATAGACGAAGTGCACAATATTAACGAGTTTTTAATGATGGCTTTGTGAGATGATGGCCTTACGATCCTTCTCATGCTAGCTTTAAAATGACGTTTTCGAAAACCTACTTTTCTTGTCACATTGTATTTGTTAGTGCCGCATAAAATCAATTAAACATGCTCTTTCTTTCTGTCTCTTTTTTCTCTTTCTTTTTCATATATATATATATATATATATATATATATATATATATATATATATATATATGTATGTATGTATGTATGTATGTATGTATATATATATATACAGTGTCCCCCAACATTGACATCATTTAAAATGTGAATAACTACATGCCCCAGGCAAACGAAACTAGAGTTCATGTTGAACAATAAAAGATATATATATATATATATATATATATATATATATATATATATATATATATATATATTAGATTATGACTTGTAAAATAAATGATTTCTTGTATCATAATTCGATGAACTTTTGTTAAAAAATAATGAAGAAGGGTTTAATTCAGTTTAAAAATGTCACTCCAACACGAAATTTCTAAAATCGTATATCAGTCTAGTAGTACTATGACTTTCTGAAACCTTCTGGAACTTCCTGAACTCTTTTAGAACGTTATGGAACCTTTTAGAACTTGTTATTGTCTATTTGTAAATTTGTATGTTATGCTATATCCATAAACTCTTAAATGCATTAAAAATACATAAGTACTATCCAATTACATCATTAGCAAATTGAAAAATAAATAAACCTTCTGTATTAAACAATTAAAGCAAATTACAGCAGAAACCCTCATATCTAGAAACCCTCATATCCGGAGTGCCTCATATCCGGAGTGCCTCATATCCGGAGTGCCTCATATCCGGAATCCCGCTAATTCGGACATGATGTGTATATTTGAACTATTTTGGTGAAACTGATTTGAAATTTCTGTTTTTCAGGAAATTTACTTTGCATAATTGTTTGCGCTTATTTCATCCTAATGGTTTGTATTGGGAATAAGAGGAAAAGAACAACTTTGGAGTCATCGCAAAAAGTAGAAATTTTAAACAGACGTTGGTGAAAGTTCATTGTAACTAATGGCCGAGTTCAACATAGGAAAGTCAACATTGTATGATATAAAATATTCCAAAGAAGCAATTCTCCAGCGTTCACATTGTCACAATGAACAAGGAAATAAAAAACATGATTTTGATGAAACCTGAACTGAAATTGAAAAAGCTACTGAAAATGTTGTCAGTTTTATGGGAAGAAAGCCAGCATTCAGTTATGTAGAACAAAAGCAAAACGAAATGCGGAAAAAGTTGAGAATGACATTACAAGAGAAAGAATCATCATCCAACAGCGATTAAAAAATCCTCATTACATTATTTGTTTTGCTACGGGACATACTTAATTTAACATTACATAATTTATTTCTTATTCCTTAAAATCAGTTCCGTTATATTTCAATCACCATTAGCTTATTTTGTTTACTATAAAATATTGAAAATAAATGTTAAACCTGATTTCAGTTCTTTTATTTTAATCTAAATATAACCCCTCATGTCCGGACTTTGTAACCAATTCCTCATATCCGGAAGGCCTTCTTAGTACGGTTGTCAGGATTCTGTATTCTGTAGTACCTTTTTTTTCTACTTCTGAATAAAAGTTCATCGATTTATAACACAGGAACATAGGTAGGATTTCAAAAAAACTCATAACCCTAATATATACATATGTGTGTGTGTGTGTGTGTGTGTGTGTGTGTGTGTGTGTGTGTGTGCAAATTGTCCAATGATTTGTGAGAATAGAATGCATACAAATAGACAGAAGCTAATCAAGAGAAAATAAGACAAACAGGATGGCATATGAAAGCCAAAATTACCAAGAAGACTTTCTATAATTTCGGATCAAATTTTCCCCGGAAAATATAAACATGGCCTCCGAAACAATCACATACAAAAAACATTCTTGTCGTCCGACAAACCTGTGCGTGTAGATATATATATATATATATATATATATATATATATATATATATATATATATATATATATATATATATATATATATATATATATATATATATATATATATATATATATATATACATATATATATATATATATATATATATGTGTGTGTGTGTGCATTCATTACCAACGCTGGGCGACGTTATCAAAGTAAATGTAGAACATCTGTAACATCTGCAATACAAGTTGTAAAATTAATTTACCTTAATAAAGTCCCCTTAGGGACGAAACGCGTTATGTAAGCAAAGTGTTTAGTTTTTATGTCTTCATATATATATATATATATATATATATATATATATATATATATATATGTGTGTGTGTGTGTGTGTGTGTGTGTGTGTGTGTGTGTGTGTGTGTGTGTGCATATATATATAGAAAAATAGGAAAGAACTGTTAGGTTAATAATCCGAAGTTCTTTAATATTTTTGTTTTTAAAAACAATGCTCAATACACAAGTTGAGCCTAAATTATAATTTGCGATGGAATCATATTTTTAAAATAATAATTATATATATATATATATATATATATATATATATATATATATATATATATATATATATATATATATATAGTATTTTAATCACGCTTAGCAATGGAGAGCTGTTAATAATATTCCTAACGTGTAAAGGAAATAGAAATGTTATTTTTATATGATTTAAAAATCCCTTCTGAAAATATTTAAAATTGGGTGCTCTTATATATGTAAGAAATACTAACAATATATATATATATATATATATATATATATATATATATATATATATATATATATATATATATATATATATATCCATATAAGATGAAACCCTTGACTTGACTTAGTCATTAGAATTACAATTATCTGTTGATGTTAAACCTTTTCGCTAGATACGCACGCTAGATACGCACGCGTTGATAATATTAGCACCAGTACCAACCCCTTTTTCAGCTTTTGAGCATGTGTAAAAAGAAAACCTGAGAGCATCCGTGCTGTGAATCACAAGAGCCTAGCTCTCTTTCACTTCGGGTCGAGATCGGAATAGGACGCTAAAGATAGGGCTCCGTGCAATAGACACATATTTCGTACAAAATACACCTCATTTACTCTTTAATTCACCAACAAAGTAAGGTCAACTTTTCCTTTATTCTTTACAGAGACTCTTAATAATATTCATTGAATTCGCACATTCTTTCAGGAATTATCCTTGAAATTTTATCTACGCGAAAATGTTCCCAATAGAATAAAATTTTATATCTCGTTTTGTTCCACTTTTTTGTTTGTCTATTTCTTCAACAAATTCAACATATTTAGTTCGTCAACATACGACGCCTAATCAACTTCAAACGACAGCCCTTAACCTAATAACAACACTCTCTCCACCTTCTCCCTCTCTCCCCCTCCTCCTCTCCTATATGCGCTCTCTCTCTCTCACACACACACACACACACACACACATTCTTTTTTGGTTCAATTATTCATACGTCTACATTTGTTTTCAATACATAAAAACAAGAAACATCTAGCATGAAAAATCCTACGTCGAAAAGACCTTTTATGAAAAGAAAATAAGGACAATATTTCATATATCGTCATATTCTTTCGACTCTATGAAAGAATAGGAGAGAAACAAAAAGCAAATTGTCAGAGAAGTCGGAGGAAAATTGGAAAGTATTTAATGAATTTGAAACTTCTAGAAAAAATAACGAAGGATGGGAAAAGAAAATTTTAAAATTAAACCAAAGTAACAAATAAAGGAAGTGGCCTCATACTCGAATATTTGTTTACTGCACAAAAATTAGAAGTTGCTCAGACACAGAGGAGACGTTACTAAGCAACGGCTTCAAGATGCTGCAATCAACCTTCTTTCAATCTGGTCGTTTTCTGAGAAACTCAAGACAGAAAATGTTCACCATATAAAACACGCACTTATCAAATTTCAGTACTTATGGATCTGCGTGATGACCGGTTATGTCGTGAGAATCGGATAAAAAGAAAGAAAAAACTAAACGCTCAATTAACTTGATTAAGTTAGGAAGGCGTCCTTCTTTTCTTTTTTGTAAAAGAATTTCATTGTTTGAATGGAAACGCAGCACAAACAACGAAAATGCATTGAAAGGTCTACCGTTTGAGATTAAATAAAAAATATTTCTGGCTGTAAATAAGGTGCAAAGTGTTGATAAGCAGTAAAAAACTAATCAACCAAAAAATTTGTGTCTACCATTTTCTTATGTGTCTTCGATAATCAGATCCAAAAGGCTAAATTTCTATTTGTGATGTCATATGTTCAAAATAACAATCCTTAAACTTTTTGTCGAATTGGACGTGTACTCACTTAAGTGTATGCGTGTGTGTGTTTTTGGGGAGACACATTTTTCTAAGAACCCAAACCTATTTTTGAACAGTTTCTCTTATTATTATTTCGTTTTTATCTTCCATTATTTCCTATGGTAACAGCAGTTATTTTCGTATTTCTCTTTGAAATTTAGTGAACATACCGATTCGTCCATTGATCTTCCAAGGTTCTGCTGTAGAATTTTACAACATTGTAAACATCATTTTTCAGGTATTAAACCCCTTAAGCTAGTGTCCTGTGCAAGCTTTATTCCAGTTTGACGAGGTGAATTTGACGAAGGTGAATTTAACTTTGCAACTCCTTCAATTCTAATCTTACAAATAACTTATTTCATCTTACTATGGACAAATTGTAAAAAATATGTTCATTTTGAGCAGTTTCTTAAATTTAAGAGACGATCATGTTCATGAATGAAGAGAAATATAATTCTTCTCTTACGTGCCTTTTCGTTTTCATTTTCTCTAAAACTTCGTTGTTGGTCAAATGTTTGGTCCATGGTATTCTGAGCATCTTTCTGTAGAACCACATTTCTGTTGCTTCAAATCTCTTCTTCATCTGTGAGGAGATTGTTCAGCATTCTCTGCCATATAGGAGAATCAATAAGACACAAGGCTTCAATGCCCTTTTCTTTGCTTCTAATGAAATTTTCCTGTTTCTCAATACTTTGCTTAGCTTTTGGAAGGCATCTTTCTCTATCTCAATGCGCCTTCGGATTTCTGTGCCGCACTTTCCGTTCCCTGTTAAAACACTTCTTATATATTTAAATTGTTGTACTTGTTTGATTTTGGTATCTCCAATTTGTAATTTATATTTTTGGTTGTTCCTTTTGCTACAACCATGCATTCTGCCTTAATGCAATTGATGTTTAGTCTTTTTCTTCTCACTTTAACTTCACTACCTTTTGTAGGAGTTCTTGTAATTTCCTTTCAATGTCTGCTATCAACATTATGCCATCTGCATATCTTATATTACTAAGATTATGACCGCTAAATAATGAATCCTAGTTGGACTTTTACTTCTCTCGGAATCGACTCAATGTATGAACGAGGTTGAATAAGTCCGGTGAGAAGACACATCATTGTCTTACACTCCATATTTACTGAATTCATTTTCTATCCGTATGCAGGCGGTTTTCTACCAGTATAAGTTCTGACTAGAGTTAAATTATTTCGATCAAAACACAAACCATTTAAAAAGGTATCAAATATGCTTTCATTTTACATAAAAATATTATGGTGGAAAAATAAATAATTTTTATTGTAAAGTTAGAATTTTTATATGAATATGCAAATTAGGTGGCGTTTATCGACAGGGAAATTGGGATTAAGGCGACAAGTTCAAATTCGGGCCGAAGTTGCTGCGTTCGCTTTCGCACAAATACGAATTAATCTCTTCCTTGGTTGTTAACCAGTCTATGAGAAAGGCAACTTTGAATTCAGAAACCGGTAGGGCGTTGGTTTTAGAAACGCCTCCTAGTCGCTACTAAAACCACAGCAGTAACGCGACCATGGTGATGCCGTTGCCCTGTACTCCACAGATTATTATTCTTATGTTTCTATGGAAAGTGACGCTACTGTATATGTATCTAGTCATGTGGTTTCTAACAGGTGTATATACATTTACATCATAAATTTCCTGTAGATTTGCCTATTTAAAAGAAGAAAAATAAGGTGTTTTTTGTGGGCCTCATATCCATAAGCCAAATTATTTGACAGGATTTTTATGGCAGTGGTGGTTCCATAGCTACTTGCCTTCAACCTCAAAATATCAGAAGGATTGTAAAGGCACAATGCTCAAGAGATTGCATACTGTTCGTTGTGACAAACATATCATAAGTCATACGATTGAAAATTTTCAAATGACAAACCCTTGTGTTAATTTGAAGCACTTTTGAGGTTTTTCCTTGGTTAATCCGAAAGAAGTCTCAACTCCGCCTCACTACTTGCCTCATACTTTCGGTCTTATGCGACGCTTCGAAAATCACCATACACAAAACTCCATTAAGTCCTATATATATCTTTGTGCGCGTGTGTGTGGGTATGTGTGTATGTTTCGGTGATCGTGTGAAAACATGTCATTCTAATTTGAGAGACCTCATCTTCCAATCCGAGTGATTTTTCATTCAGAAAGCGATTCGTCATTAAATGCAATCTATCTTCGCCTCGAGTCCAATAGGGTCGGGCGAGTGAGTCAAAATAGCCAGCTTTTAGCCACAGTTGAGAACACAGTTAATGTTGTTTATCCGAATGCTTGGCAATAAAATCTAGTTTCTTTGTACCCAATCTAAGTCTCCTGTAATTTGCATGTTCCGCTCGCTCTCAATTGTTTCCGCCCAGACCTTCCGTCATCAAGCACTATTTCATCTGTTTTCTTACAACTTTCTTTTTCGCTTTTCATAGAAGATGCTATAGCATCGTAATTTTACGATCAAGTTGTCAATGAAGCTTAATGACCCAGAAAGTTTTAAAAAAAAAAAATTGATGGACAAAAGTTTTGATCTCCTTGAGGCGTTTTTGTGTTGTGTAGGAGTAGGAATGGTTATCAGATACGTATTTAATTCATCCCTGGATTGGGCCTCATTATTATCCGGAAATAATATATTTTCTTTCTTTCTTTCTTTCTTTCTTTGTTATCTCAACTGATTTCATTCTCATTTGCTTCTTTCTCGTTTTCTCCTTTTGGTTTTCCCCATCATCATCATCATCATCATCTTCTTCTTCTTTCTTTCTTTCTTTTTTTCTTTGGCTTACCTACCTTTATTTTTTTCTTTTTCTTCTCTTCGCATATTTACCCTCTATTTTCTTCTTCATCATCGTTGCCTCCTTTTTTTTTCTTCCAATACGTAATGTTCAGCATTTTTTCTTCAATCCCTTGCCCCCGTTTTATTTCTTGTTCTATGTTTTTTTCATTGTCCCAACTTTCTTTCTCTCAGCTTCTTATTCAATCTCCCCCCCACCACCACCGTCCTCGTATTCCACTTTTCTTTCTCACACGCATTAACCTTTTTCGTTCCACTCTCCCCCACTTGTCTCACATTTATTTCTCCCGCCGGTAAACTTTTTTCTTTTCTTTTTTTCTCACTTTTCATAATACTTCATTAAACCCATTTTTCTTTCTTTCATTTTCGCATCAAACCTATTTTTCATATTCTCATCAGTTTCTTTCTTTTTATAACTTATATCTTCCTTTTCTTTAAATATTTCTTTAAACACTAATAATACAACTACGAGAGATAAACTTGTTGCTTCCTACGCCATTGATGTCCTTCTCTCTTTACAAGACGCCTTTTTTCTGTTTATGTTTAAAAGGCCAAGCGAAATATGCAAAAAAATGTCACAAGTCATCGATGTTCTGGAAAGTAGCAGAATTGCATGCAAAATATTTATTTTCCCCTCTTTTATTTTCCGTTTCACATTCTCTGCCTAACTTTCACTATTTTTTAGTATTTCTTATGTATGCACAGACGGAAATTTGTATGTATGTATGTGTGTGTGTGTGTGTGCGCGCGCGCGCGCAGCCTCAAAAATTGATTATGCATTGTAGTGTACAAAATTATTGTGTATCAGTTTATTGATCGTTATTCAAGATCCTTCTGAAATTATTGACCCATTCACTTATCTCTGTATCAATGTTATTAATATTTTTCTATCACCCTGTGGATCAATCGACCGATCAATAAAACTGCTTGAAGTATCTTTGTCTAGTTATCTATCTTTATTTAGTTATTTAGTTTATGGTCTTTCAGCTATCGACACCCTTTCTTCTGTCGCTCTAATCAAACTGTTCTCTTTTCATGCATGTAATGGTCATTTGCGTGTGCGATAAAGAGTGTAAGAATATACGCGCCCACAAAATACAAGCCTAACACTGCCATAATTTACAACTTTTTCTCGGGTTTCGTGTTTATGGCTGCAACGTCGGACAGCGTCATATACAACGAGAACATTATTCCACCCGTTCTAATACCATCCTAGCAACAGGAATGGGGTGTGGCTGTTCCATGCTTGCCCACATGATGTCCGTGCTTTACAAGATATCCGGCACAATCGCCAAAACTGTCCCTCATTGAATGTGTGTGAAACATGATGAGACGTTCCTGACTCGTTCAATTAGCCCACCTATAACTCTTGATACAGTATGAGTTGAAGGTCAGCTAACTAAACAAGTGCAAGAAGCATCTAATTGTAGAATAGTATTCGCTATCTGTTCGATTGTATACATGCTAGAGTAACACCAAAGGAAGACTTTTAATACAGTGTTTCTTCAAGACGTAAGCGACCAGTGCCTGTTCACGGATTTCTTTTTTTTTTTCTGAATTAACCTGACCTTGGGGGGAAACAGTGGAGTTGTTTTTCTCCTAGACTGACTGATACTCAAGGCTAGACTGTATAGAGTCTACCGTGCTATTTAACTCATAGCCGGTATGGGCGGGTGAAAAGTTGGATTCACTCTTTCCCAAATTTTTAAAGTTCGGCTCGACGATAAGCAATTTCTGAGTCGACAACTGTTACGCTGCTCACGTATACACGGTGTATTAATATGAAGTTGGAGTATAAATATGGAATCGGAGTATTCTGGATACACACCTCATGTTGGAATCCGTGCACATATTGATTTGTATATGTGAGCATTTACAGTAATCCAATGATATTACCTGAACAAATAATCTTGAATAAATTGAAACACATATTCAAAATGCATCAATTTTATTTACCGTCAGTATCTATTTAACTCTCACTCTATCTCTCTCCTCTCTCTCTCTCTCTCTCTCTCTCTCTCTCTATATATATATATATATATATATATATATATATATATATATATATAAACTGCTTAAGGAACCCGGCCTTCTTGCATATCGTAGACCTAAGAACCTAAAAGAAATCATAGGTAGTAACCACATTTCAGGGGACAAGGTAATCCGTAATGAACTAAGAACAAAAACAACAGGATTTTCCCAACCATGTAACAACAAAAGAAGTTTATGATGCAACCATATTAAAAACACGAATTCATTCACTAGCTCAATCACTAAATCTACTTTCAAAATCTACCACGATTCTAACTGTAGAAGTCATAACATAATTTACCTCCTAGAATGCACACTATGCCAGAAACAATATGTAGGAAAATCTGAATGGTCCTTTCACTACAGAATTAATAATTATCGTAAGCGAATTAAATCGACTCCCCATGAAAAATTATTACCTGTAGAACAACATTTCCGCCTGGAAAAACATGATTTCAAAACCCATGCCAAATTCACTATAATTGAGAGAATAGAAAAGTTCAGAGCAGATAACATTAGAAAGATTTTAGAGTCCCATGAAAATAAATGGATACAACGTCTAAAAACAAAATACCCAGCCGGGCTAAATCATAAATTTAACAATATATAGATAGTAATAATATATAACTCAACAAATCAAAACCTACCCACATTTCTTACCCACACAAGACATACATGCTTACGGAGGTGTGGAGGCCTCACACTTATACACTCACCCACACGAATATACACACTTATACACATCATACTCACTCACTCCCTAATGAGCCAAATGATAACACACACCTACAGCAATACACACGCTTACACATATCATACTCACTCACTCCCTAAGAACCAAATAACACAAACACTAAACAGAGACACATCCCCTCACCAGGTCCAATAAAACTGTCAAACTGACCAGAGAATTCAGAATAACATGTACCTATCCAGCTCTTATCTCAAATAACAACTTAAAAGAGACTGTTTGACCAACACAAGGAATGTTAAAAGATTCATGTTAAAAAGATAAAAAAATAAAAAAACAAATGAAAACTACAGACAAAAATTCATTTTCTCCATCAAGACATACATTTCTGTAGTTCACTGCTACCAGCAAGCAGAAATATTTCTTCTCCCGAAGATGGCCATTTCGGTCGAAACTAGTGAGGAATCTAAATGGAATAATAATAAAAAAACGAAAGAATATTAATCTACAAGCCAGTGTGTCTAAAGATTTTAATTTTTTTAATTTTTATTTTCTTATTGTTCAATATATATATATATATATATATATATATATATATATATATATATATATATTCAGAGCTATATCTCTGGACACATTTTTAGCTGATATAGTTGTTCCTATCAAATCGTGAAATGAAAGTTGTCCTGAACGGCCACCCATTTACATCATTTCGTACTAACGCGGGTATCCCACAGGAATCAATCCTTGGTTCTCCGCTGATTTTAATCTTCATTAACGACCTTCACGATGACATCAGCTCTCAACTTGGCATCTACGCGACGACACTAACATTTACTCCTGCTTCGATAGTAAGGCTGATCAGTCCGACAAGGTCAAAATGACAGCTGATGTACAAAATGACCTCAAGACCGTCGTTAACTGGGGCAAACGATGACTTGTCAATTTTAACGCCTCCAAAACTAAACTTCTTTCTATTAATCATCTGAAAAGCCACACTCTGCTTTTAATCAATATGGCTAATGTTATCCTTCGGGAAAGTAACTAATTGCGCCTTCTCTGACTAACATTCTCAGCTGACATGAAATGGAAAGACTATATCGAATCCATTACTAAATCAGCTGCTAAGAAAGTCGGTTCTCTGTGTCAGGCAAGACAATTCTTCTCTTCTGAAGCTATCTTGCATATCTATATGTCTATCATTAGTCCAAGAATATTAGCTAAGAATATTGCTACCATATGTGGTTCAGTGCCCTTACGATTTACCTGGAGTTCCTTGATGAAGAATCAGCAATATTATTGGTCCTGATCTGGCGGCCCGGCTTTAGTCACTTGCCCACCACCGTTGCCGCTCTCTGCCTTTTTTCATAAATACTTTCATGGTAACTGTTTGGGGGACCTAGATTGTACGAAGTTGAGCGCAATACTGGCGCTGAGATCGCATCAATTTAGAGTTGAGTTGGCAAGATGTAGCTGTAACTTCTACACTAACAGTTTCTTTTCTTGCACTTCTCGCTTGTGGAATTCCCTACTGGCTCCATGCCTTCTAGCCAACATTAATCTGCAAGAATTTAAATGCAATGCCAATCACTATCTACTGTCCTCCTGAATGCTCTTTTCTCTTTCTAATCATTACTGACATTTCTGTTCCTAATTCCTCTACACCCTTTAACCCCCTTGCGCCTTAATGGCTCTACTTTTTTGCTTGGGGTGATACTAATAAAAAAAACAAAACAGTTTAACCTTTTCTTGAATTAATATAGATTGCTCTTCATGTTTTATACCTCCACCATTCACTTTACAAGGATTAAGCAAAATAACCCCCTTCCTCTACCCAAAGCACACAAAATTGATAGATTAAGAGTGTCATGTATGTCCGTCATTGAAAATGGGTTATTTTAATAATTTTTTTTTTGCATTGTTTTCTGCAACAAATCTAGATTGTGTTGCGCCCATATTGACGTATGTGTGTGTGTGTGTGTGTGTGTGTGTGTGTGTGTGTGTGTGTGTGTGTGTGCGCATATTATAATTTTGGTTAGATTCTATGCAGTCATGCATAGCTACCCACTGGGTATACTGACATAACATCCCCCCCCGCCACACACATAAATTCATATAACAACTTTTGCAAATAAAACACTCACTGAATTGTGAAGGCATACACGAAGTGGTAGATATTGTAAGAGCCAACATCTTTTTGCGAATCAAATTTAACTCGGAAGAAATATTGTGTACTAGCTATGAGAACACACAGGGAGCCATGCTGCTTGTCTGATGAATAGACCTGAGTCATTCGCTTCGACCCGTGTTTTTAGCCAGTGTGGGGAATGGGTCGGTCTCTCGCGTTCAGACACAAACCGAACACTAAACATTAGAAATTTACTAACTAAAGCAAAAAACGAGTCAATCCAAAATCGTACCATAACTAATTAACTAAGATATTGAGTAAAATAGATAAATAATTTATCAACATCAAAAGTAATTGGGTGTTTTTACTTCAAGATAACACCTACTAGTTGCTAGATGAGATATATATCAAAATATGCTCTTCATTTAATCTCACTATATTTTCACTAATATATATATATATATATATATATATATATATATATGCAAGATTAGCGCTCCAAATTTTTGCCTATTTATTTCCAGAAAAGCTGACACAAGGACCCAAATAAGACCGTTGAAAAGAAAAAGTTCTCTTGATACAAGAAACTATTTTGCATTTTTTCAGAGCAGTGATAATATTTTCAGGAAAATGCTGGTGTAGTTCTCCTTTGTGCTTGAATGCATTACCCAACACCTAACAGTGCTCACGTCCACTGTTTGGTCCCTTTCGATGTTCAGTATGAATGTCAATTTTTTTCTCTACGGCATAATTTAATGACATCTCTGCTTTGGACGCTCTTTTGCTAGATTGCCGCTTAGCTATTATCTAAGACAGAAGAAATTATGGGTTATTGGTGGTAATGTTCTACCTTTACTAACATACCACCAACATCTGACGTCGTGGGTTGGCATAACATTTAAGGAATATTACTTTCGGAGTGAACCTCGTATATAATCACACACTTAGATAAAAAAATGTACGTGTGTACTTCATGTGATCGTATGTGTGTGTCTGTGTGTGCGTGTCTCTCTCTCTCTCTCTCTCTCTCTCTCTCTCTCTCTCTCTCTGTGTGTGTGTGTGTGTGCATGGGCGCATTTTATCACCTTTTCGCGCCATTTGTTCCAAACGCGGCATTGCTTTCACTTTGGTATTTTCAACGCTTCAACAAACATCAGAAGCTTCTTTGCCACTTTTTCACTCCTATCTACAGTTTTCTTCTTTCTTAAATCAGAAAGAACGATCGTTCGCCACTAATGGCGACCTTTTACATTGCTGCTCTTTTTCAGACAATCCCACTTCATCAGTTTTATGGGTTTTTTCTTTTCCATTTTTTTTCTTCAAATAAAAATCAAGTCCTTACTACTGCAGCATCGTTAACCTCAATAACATTTGCCTCCGAGCAAGGGACTTGATACGTCTTATTTGTAGCCCATTAAAAAAGAAGGAAAGAAAGAATGACTGAATGGATGATTGAACGAGAGAGAAAAAAACACGCTATACAAGCAAGAATGATTGCCGTTTGTAAAATTTCACGCAGCGCGATAATAACGAAACTGTTAGTGTTGAATAGTCTGAATTACGTTCTAACAAACTTCCTATTTCGTCTATAGATCGCTGTCTGTCTGTCTGTCTTAATCTAGTCACGCATCACACACACACACACACACAAACACGCACACACACACAAACGCACACACATTTAGACGATTTATGTCTACATCAATCTCGTCATATTTCTTTTTGTATTTACGTATGCAGATATGAACGGGTATTCATCTTATGCTGTCAGTATATACCTCGTATCTATAGATCTATCTTTCGAACTAATGTGCTTTTCTGTAAATCTTCTAGGGCATAAATAATTTTAGTGACTTTATCATCAGGGCCATCAATTTTTAAGCCTGTTTAAGGGTTAATTTTTGAATATTGAATTCCAAGCTATATGAAATAATTAGCGCTGTTTACGAAGCAGTGATGAAAAGTGACCCGGCCTACTTTTAATCAAAACATCAAATTCTTTTGTGGGGAAGGGTTTCTTTGTAGAGTCTACAAATCATTCTACGCATTTCCAATTATATTAATATTAGAGGCAAAACCTATGTGGAGGAATAGATAAATGGAAAAGTTAGATTGATAGATAAATGTGAATCAATTCTTTACACGGTTTGGTTATTGCAAATACAGCATTTTCTTCTCTCTAGTTTCTTTGCATTCGAGTTTTATTTGTATTCAAACCGAACTTGGCGTCCGAACTGAACGGAAAGTTAAACTTTCAATGACCCAGCATCAAAAGGCAGTGGTCTACGGACTGACATATTGCTAGTTACTCCTTTTTCTCCGTGCATACCCCAGATGGAAATAGTAAATTTCGGTTATTTCTTTAAAAATCATTTCAACCCAAGCAAGGCAACGCAGCTACTAAGACGCACATGGTTACTGAGTGTGAAAGAATATAAGAAAACATTATTATGGAGCGAGAACGATAAAAGAACAGAAGTTAAGAAAACATAACATAACAATTGAGATTGCATTTAAATTTTTAAAGATCAAAGCTGACTGGAAAGCAAGAAACCGGAACAGAGTTCCACAAGCGAGAAGTGCGAAAAAAGAAACTGTTAGCATGGAACTTACTGGTACATCTAGTCATTTCAATTGTAAAATGATGAGATCTTGCCGTCTCTGACACACACAGACGCGTGACTTCTATTTTCTTCTCTCTCTCTTTCTCTCTCCCGCGCGACAAAACAAAAAAAATTGTTCAATCCTTTCCTTGAGCACTTTCTGGTTTCAGTTGACTTTTCAAATACTGAAATAGTTTTTTTATCATCTGATTTATTTTACAACACACACACAAACACATTATATTCTTGAACAAGATTTTTACACGTCACAAACAAACAAGAAGTTTAAAGTAAAGATTTCATAGATGTAAGAAAATGTTCTTTCCTATTCTACAATGCTGACTATTGACCAATTTGCCTTCAAAAGTATGGAATGGTCCCCAGTCGCTCGACATATTAATCCAATAGAAACTCTATCATTAAAAGAGATGTAGATGAAAGTGTAGAGCAAAGAGAAGAAAATAAACGCAATTGAGTAAAGGTTATAAAATATCACATAATACAAAATAATGAAATAATTCAGGTTTACGGAACATTGTGATAATATATTTATGTAGCCTATATCTTTCGCATTTCTTAATAAATAACTTGACAATCTGAAAACGAATTTATAATCAGTTCTTTTAATGGGGATATATGTTATACATTGAGATGAACACGGAATATTGCTCAAAGAAATACGAGGATAGGCTGAAAAGTTCATAGGCTAACTATGAAGGAGTGATGCTAGAACTTCGAAGTCTTGCATGCATTAATTTCAACTCTTCTTATTAATAGCTGCATTGTTAAACAGACATCTGACTGTTTAAATAAGGCTTCAAATGTTATTAGCAGTGACTTCTCTTGAAAATGGATAAAATTTGGCGTCGTGGTATTATCAAGTACCTGCAAAAAAGTGTTTATCCCCCAAGGACATTGATGCTGATATGGTTGCTACGTTACGGGATGACACCCAACCTCAATTTATGAGAGGAAGGTAATATCTAGAAGATAACCCAAGTTCTGGACGTCCTGCAACTGCTACCACCGAGAAAAACATTGATCATGCTCACCACGTGCTGATGAATGACAGGCGATTGACTATAAACCAAATAGCCAATGCTATTAGCATATCTCATAAGAGAGTTGAGAATATTCTGTACAATGAACTTGGCATGACAACAGTTTCTGCTCGGTGGGTACCACACCTTCTGACATTTGACATTGTTTGAGGCAGATCCTGCAGGTTTCCTTGGACGTTTCCTAAACCAGGATGTTCATCACTTTGAGCCAGATACAAAGAGCCAAACTATGCAGTGGAATTACCTGCTCCAAAGATGGCCAAAGTAGTTTTATCCGCAGGTAAGCGGATGGCCTCGTTTTTGGGGGTTACAAAAGGCGTTGTGTTTAGTGATTATCTTCAAAACGGCTACACCCTCAATGAAAAGCACGATGCCAACTTGTTGGGGTAGTTACAAAAGGCCAAAGCGCACAGTAAAACTAACGAAAAGGTTCTTGTTTCATCATGTCATTGCTCCAGCACCCAAGTCTTTGGTTTCAGTGGCTGATATACGTGATTATGACTGGTTGATCACTGTCCTGATTTGGCACCATTTGACTATTTTCTGTTCCCCAAATTGAAAAATAAAAGCGACCCCCCAAAAAACCCCCCACTTAGCTGGGAACCAGTGTCGCAGGGATGATGACATCATATCTGCTGTTGTTGCCTTTTTTAATCAACAAGATGAAAGCTTCTTTACAAATGGGATCTAAGCACCGTAACACTAATGGATGAAGTGCGTGAACCACAAGAGATGACTATATTAAAAAATAAACTTCATAGGCTTACAAAGATACATCGAAGATGGAAGCCAGATTTTGAATGTTGATACCATTACTGAAGGCATGAATGTTCTTTTTCCTCTTACCATTGTTCAGTTGAGAAGTCAGTGGGGCTGACACAAAACGATTTTAACCTGTTCTCTTTCTAACTGAATAACTCAAAGGATTTTTCAGTGATTCCTTCGACAAATGGTATCAAGATGTCTAAAGGTCTTATCTGAAAACCTGGACAATTATGCTGTAACACGACTTTGAGAATTTTCTGAGAATTTTACGAGAATTATGCTGTTAAATCCGGTATATATATATATATATATATATATATATATATATATATAGAGAGAGAGAGAGAGAGAGAGAGAGAGAAAGAAAGAGAGAGAGAGAAAGAAAGAGATGTGTGTGTGTGTACGTGTGTGTAATTCATTTCAAAATTTAAACCTATAGTAGAGATGTACTTCAATAAATCCATAGCCTAATGATGAAAATTAGCAAATATTTATTTCCAAAATTTTTCTCCTTCTTTACTAGTGTGCTTAATTCAGTAAGAATATTCATCAAAATGATCGACCACTATATAGTGAAAATTTCATCACAATTCATCAAATAATCAGATTAACCTCGGAATTTTTTTATTCACGTATATAAATCTCACTACAACTGATCCATTAATACAATCAACTATAATAATACTAGAATTGCTGTTTTTTAGCGTAAATTTTGTTTAGGTAACCAATCCAGATGTAGATTCTCCTGGCTTCTGGTATATTTCCTCGTTTTCAGATAATCCAGGTTTGGCCAGTATTATCGATTTGACTACAAAACCTCAACAGTTCATGATTCATAGTCTTTGTCTCTTGCGTTCTCCTTCTTGGTCATCATATTGACTAGCTTACTTTCAACGCCATAGTCAACACTTTCTTCAAAAGAAGCCACTAAATTAACGATGCAAACTTTTTTATTATTAATTGGCTATATGACAAGTCCTGGACACTGAGCAGTTGATGTAATCACAGCTGGAAATGTGAGACGAGATTCTTAAGATTATCCCCCTTTCCATATGCGTGCATCGGTCAGATTACACGAATTTGAGATTGATTGGGACGAAATGAATGTTTGACGCTGCACAAATGTTGGTCTTCTTTTGATTTTTTCTCAAGTGGTCCACGCTGTTTGGTTTTAATGTCAAACATCTTTAGTGAGACATTTGCTTTCATTAATATGAAAAAACACTTCTACAACGATGCCCCTTCACTTCACGTGATTATCAAAGACAAACGTCTGTTCTGTCAGATGCTACGGACCAATCAATCAATGTAAGGGTTGATTTTGCATCCTTCCATGTTCCATTTCCTTCCGATTTCGAGTAACGTTTGCGTGTTTTTCATAAGTAGTCCTCAGCAACCACCACGCACATAAGACCCACACGCATTGTAAATCTGGGAATGGTCAGTTTAAAATAAGCAGACATGTATTTATACAGTTTAGTAAAACGTATCTTTTTCACTTAATTCTTTATTTAATGTTTTAATGATAAAAAAATGAGATTTAATTACATGAACCAGAGAAGGAATGAAATGATGTCAGTGGAGGATCAACGGAGGCCGAGAAAAAACATAAACGTGTCATTCATCTTGAGTCAATTTTATATTGTTGTCTGTTCATCATTACAGAAATTATGTAAATATACAATTTCCATATGAGTTGGCTTGTGATAGTTAATTATTTATGCAAATAATTAGAGTATAAGTCACAGCCTATTGACTTCTTATATATATATATATATATATATATATATATATATATATATATATGGAGCAGATTTCAATCAACTTTAAATAAAATATTTTAGCATAGGAAGTTGCATATTAAACTTATTTAAAAAAAGAATAAACACACAAGAACAATATTAGCACAAGCAGCGTCATATAAGATGTCAGCGACCCGCAAACACTGCCAACAACTCGGCGAAAACATGATATGCGTGTGTGTTTGTGTGTATAAACATCTCAGCGTATCAGATAAAGTATATAAAACAATCAAATAGGTCTGGAATCTTTACTTTATCGCAGATTATGTCAAATGAAAAAACAATAGTGGTCGTATATTTCGTATGAAACCTTAAAGGCTCGAAAGCATTAAATCACTTAATCAAACATGTCTTTAGCCTCCAAATCTTCATCTGTGATATATCTCAAGTCTAAGGACGGTTCTTTTCTCTTTTTTATGGTTCAGGGAGTCTCATGAAACGATGGACTGAACTGTTTACCTCTCTCTTTTTTTTTTCAAGCCCTCATTTGTCAATGATGTTACCAATAATTGGCCTCAAAAGGATAGTATTCTTGAGATGATGGATCATCCTTCTATCGATGAGAACCAAAAAATCGAAATGCTGCTCATCCAAATAAGATACACTGAACATTATTAGAATACGAGATGTCATCTATTTTAGCAGTTATTTTACGGAGAGTTACCACATGGAAAACGCCCGAAGCACAAGCCCTCGTGGTTTAAAGGATATTTTAAAAACAATTTTTTAATTTTTGGGTATTTATGTTAAGGCCTGGGAAACGTCGGCTGAAAATCTAACTGGGTTGAAGAAAATGGTAAACGACGATTGTAAGTCTTTCGAGGGTTGATCATGCAATCTTGAAATAGCATTTTAGAAAGCAGGACATAACCTCAATACTGGATAACCCTCAATCTGAGTTTACGCATAACATCCTTCTTAACTTTTTTTTTTTACTATAAGCGCGACTTGCTAGTTGTCTCCGATCTCAGGACAGTAAGTAATCCTGAGCAGAGCTTATGTGTTGACAGCCATTCATATGTATGCGGATCAACATCAAGTCTGAAATGTTACATAAGATTTCATAAGGACCAGATCAAATTTAAGACCATATACAAGTCTTTCTTTTGCTATATATGCAGAAAAGCCTGCAAAAGTGAAACAGGTCTTTTAAGTCTCTTATCCGTTCAAGACTGTTCAATACAAAATTGAGGAGATTAACTAGTGCCAAATCCTGATAATCACTATATACATGGTGGAAGTAGATTCGTAACTGAGTAAGCCAGCCCCAGGACTCATAACTCCGAAACAAATATTTCTGGTATGTTTTCCACGTTAATGATGACGCCCTAAATGATTCATAGGACCTGCAAGTGACCGACAAGCCATTCCACATTGAGTACAGGCCAGTCTTCCGGCAGCAACGCGATTATCTGGGTGTTTCATTGTCAACTAATATTACACGGCCCTACATGTAACATAAAAGGCTGAATTCTAACAGGCCGATGTAATGTAAACAAAAAATGTGAATGGCTGCTTAGAAAATTACTAATCGAAAAGGAAGGTAACTTTAAAAATTTTTAGAACGTAAATTAACAAAGTAAAATTACGTAGAATCTATCAGATGTTACTTCAATTCCCTAAACATGTTTTCAACTCTAAAAAGGAATATTACATCTTTTTTTTTTTACTAATCTACGAATTATAAACGGTTGTGAGTTATCTTGATTTTATGATTTTAAATCGCGTATACATTTTGCAAATGAATGCTATTAGGTAAATTTTCTACCTCATTGTCCATTACATTTAAAGATTAAATTATAGTTTTTTGTGATATAAAATAAAGAAAAAATGTGCAAGACAATAAGAAATACTACTTGCCAAAAAAAAGTGAAGTTTTGTTGAAATCGGTTGAAAAATGTAGGTAGCCTTTCTCTGTAATCTTTTACAATTTATGATTTTTACTTATTGAATACAGTAAAAAAAATTGCATATTTTGCTTGTGGTGATTCATAATTAGAATTCTGATTTGAATATATTTTCCACTCGTTGTTTCTAATACAAAAATTTATTTGGGTTTATTAATTTATTACAAGTACTGTGTTCTTTCCTTAATAATTATCATCTTCGAAATATTGTTGTTTTTTGTCTATCAGATTTTTTACGTCGGCATTTTTAAATTATTTCTTAATACTTTCTTTTAAATATTGAATTAATTTCAAATAGAACCAATGCCTTATTGATCTGCCTTGTAACAAATTGCAAAGGGAATTGTAAAAACGGCCCTAAATACGTGGAATTATCTTTCCCTAAAGATAAAGAATTATCCGATTTTTCGATTCGTACAATCAGTAGAGATCGTTAGATTATTGTTTAGGTTGACGGACACGCATGTCTTAGTTTTTTTTTTTTTTTTACGAATTGGTCAAACCCAAACTCAAACAAAAAAACATTGTTTTCAATCGTTATGATGAGTCCCCGATTGAATAGAATTAGAATTTTATTATAAACAATTGTCTTGTAAATGGAATTTTTAAAGCATTCTGAATGTAAATAAAAAAAAAAGTGTGCAAGATACTACCTGCCAAAAAAAAAAGTGGATGTTTGTTTTATCGGCTGAAAAATGTAAGAAATCCGATCCCATATATAAAGGAACACACACACACACAAGGCTTTGAAGAATGCAAATCACGTTTTTTTTTGTTTTTTTTGGCCAACGTACCTGAAAATCAGCTGTGAATTGTAACATACAAAACTCAATAAAACAAATATATTATTTAGTTTCAAATGCTTTTATTTGTTTTAATTTGTTTTTATGAATATGGACAATATTTTCTGAAAGCAAAAAATTTTTTCAATGAAAATTGAATTTTTAATACAATTATTTCTTATTTCTTTCATTTTAAAAAGATTTTTAAATAATTTTTAAATTGAATTTTTAAAAATATTTTAACATTACTGCCAAAAAAAACCCATCAACCTTTCAAAATGTCCGTGTGAGATTGTCATTGTCTAGCGCTTTGAAAATTGTATAATTTGGACCAATCAGATTAGCCATGGTAATTAAGAAATGTAATTTTTGTGTTTATAGTCGGACAGTAATTATCAAGTACGGAAGACCAACCAGAATACAATTTAGTTGCATTATTTGAGTTCAGCATTGTTCTCCGCTGTTAAGCCCTTTACTTTTTGCGAAACACGTATGGAGAAGTTAATTTGAGTTTTCAATTTCAACTGAGAAGGGTACCTACAAGTAACAGTATCATCTTATGAAATTTAACTACTGCTAAACTTTAATTTATATGATCTTATTTTTATATTAATCTCAGTTATGACATTTTTCCATAAATGAAATATCAAAATTAATAATAAAATGAATGGAAATACAAATAACACAGTAAAATGTAATAAATGTACATAAAATTATAGTATTTTATGTACACTTCTGATAGAATTTCATAAGAGAGGTACCTAAATTAATTAGATACCTTTTTCTTATGAAATTTAATCTCACTATTAACAGTCTTATTTTTTAATTTCTTTATATTTTCCATAAAGCATTGTAAACGTAAAAATGAAAGCTAAGTACAAAAAAAAAAAAAAATTAGAGCGCTGAAAGTTTTCCTTAAAAGTAACGAGGTAAATAATTTGTTCACTTAAATGTAAATAATTTCACTTCCTTCCATCTGTAGAAAGAATTACCCTCCCGTAAGTTATCTAAACGTCATGAATGTGCCTTTCGTCAATCGTCAAGCGACGCGAAAGGTTATGACCTGCTTTGTTTTATTTTCAAATTACATTTTTTCGGCGCAGAAGCTAAGTTAAGCTTGGTTCAAAATATTTTAAATAAACAGTATAATATCTGTTTTTATTAAAAACCAGTTTTGAAAAATGATAATTGATTTTAAAAGAATATCAAAGTAAGATTTTAATCTTTTTATCAAATCGAAAAAATGATTGAAAATGATTTATTATCTGTTCTTTTTTTTTACAAAAAAAAAAACAATATTTTTAACGAAAATTTCAGACGTGCTAGGAACGATTAAAAATGTAAAAAAAATACCCCAAAATACTTTGATCTTTCCTCTTTAATAATAATATGAACATTAGACGATAAAATTTTGTTTTCGTCAAGTTCGGCGTCTTTTTCATCATGCTATGCTCTTTTGTTTACATTTTCGTGGGTGAGTTGTCCCCCTTTCATTCTCACGATGTGTCTTAATCGTGTTTTCAAATTGATTTTGTTAAAAAACAACTGTGTTTTTCCCATTTTCGGTGCCGTTAGAACCACCACAAGGTAATTTTATGTAGTCCTGTGAAGTTTTGTTGAAATCGGCTAAAAAATGTAGGAAATTCGATCCAATATATAAACGTTACAGACACACACACACACAATCTGCGTTTTATAATAAGTAAGATGTTGCCACTTGATTAACACACACACACACACACATATATATATATATATATAATATCATGGAGATAAAATACAAAATATAACTATATATTATATAGTATACACACACACACACACACACACACACACACACACAACACACAAACACAAACCCGCACTTATATACATACATACATACATATATATATATATATATATATATATATAGTTTAAAATTTGTGATATTTAGGAGGGAAGAGTGTACAATTTAGAGATAGAGCGTTTTTAATTATACTCAGGCATCAACATTCTATGGTGACGGTTGATTTCATGCTTCAAGCATTCTACAGACTATATATACATAATTATGGGCATACCTATATAGGTGAGTATAATACTTTTGAAAAATGTACGCCTACGTTTAATTTAGCTTTCAGAAAATATGGAAATACTTTTCTCTAATACCTTATTCAACCATTTATTTCATATGTATTTCTTGCTTTGATAAAACAGTAATTACCCAAGGATCAGTTGTAATGTTTATGGCTTGAATTATAAGGAAGTTTTGATGTGTTATCAAATTCTGTGAAGTGGGTCGAACCAAGAACTCTTAAATACCATCTCGTACACACACACACACACACACACACACACACACACACACACACACACACACATACATACATACACGCACACGCATATATATATATATATATATATATATATATATATATATATATATATTAATATTAATATGTCAGAAGTCATGTGTGAAACATACCTTTGGCGATTTATAGCATAGTCTTCTGAAGTCATATTCACAAAATGATTACGAGACGTCAACGAGTTATTTTCTTTAAAAAGAAAAATGTGTTCTTGTTCTGGAAAGAAATTTGGAGTGTCAGGTTTTGCTGAAGGCTATCAAAAACCCATCAAAGATTTCCATCTCTTTATAATATAGCTACGAATTAATAGTTTTATCTGGAAATGAATATGGCAGTATAAGTAATTTGAATAAGTACAAAGAATCTAAGATAGACAAAAACAGAATGAAATATAGATATAAATAAATTGTCAGAGATCGATACATAAGAGATGTCAGCTCAATGTGCAGATCTTTGCTATTGCTAAACTGCAGAAACTGATTTTTATGCTTAAGTAATATCTTGATCTTGCATTATCAAATTTCTTGAACTTTTGCGAAGCACATTATGCCTGCATAGTTAAATACAAATGAACAAAATTAGATCAACGTCCAATTATAAAGATGGATGGATAGATAGATAGATAGATAGATAGATAGATAGATAGATAGATAGATAGATAGATGCATATTCACGCATTCATTATATGCGCGTGTGTGTGTATAATGATAATACACCTAAAATAATGTGTGAAAATTACGAGAATTTAACGTATTTTTAAACAAGCAGAACTGTTGTCACAAAACACTCAGTAGATAACTAGAGCTTCAATATTCAATAAATCAAGAAAAGTTCAAATGACTTAGCTGAAGTGTTTCTCGGTGAAACGCTCATCAAATTGAAATTATTATCAGATCTCATATTTATAATCATCAGAACGAATTCTATCTTTAAAATTTGTAATGTGAAATTCTCACCACGTTAGAGTTATACAGTTTCGTTAGAAGTATACAGCATTTAAATTTACAACCAGTTAAATTTATATCTATCTATCTATCTATCTATCTATCTATCTATCTATCTATAAAAGAAATATGTTGTAGTGGTTCCAACGAGAGAAAAGTATGTATATTAAAAAGAAGAGGGGTGCCGCAAACGTTTTTGGTTGTAATGTGGATTTATTGAGAAAAAATATTATACTTTGTTTTACATAATTTCACGACACGTGTTTCTGGTCTGGTCTCGCAACCGTCTTCAGGTGAAAGTGGAGATTTTTACATATTATTAAAAATAATTAATTTTTCTTCATGTTCAATGTGGAATATTCTCGATATGAGACATTCTGTTTGTGAGTTGGCAATCCGAATTTTCTTTTTAGAATTGTATATATATATATATATATATATATATATATATATATATATATATATATATATATATATAAATATAGATAGACTCGTTTCGAAAAAACCCTCGAATTTTGATTTGCTAATCAAATCAATCTCGAGGGAAAAAAAGGTTTTAAAAAAGAAAGAGCTACAAACATGGACTTCTGCCGACAAAAAAATCGTACAGATGCAGCTCTGAAGCCCAAAGAAAAAACCCCGATACTAACTAACAAAAGAGCTCAATACAACCGTAGAGCAGACCTAGATACACCTAGTGAGCCAGACAAACCTACCTAGGTTTCACCTAAACGGATCGCCAAACTTTCCTGACGATCCGTTTAAGTGAAACCCAGGTAGGTTTGTCTGGCTCACTAGGTGTATCTATCTATCTCTATCTATATCTATATATATATATATATATATATATATATATATATATATATATATATGTATATATATAGAGAGATATACATCCCAATCTTATATATATAGATATATTCATCCCAATCTTTTCATATCTATTCAACTATATCAGTATTTTATATCATATTTATTATCTTTCTCGTTATACTCATATCTCTGTAGATATGATTACATGTATGTTCATATCGATCTATGTAGCTCTCTCTCTATTATTTTTTTTATATTCATCTATATGTCAGATGGTCTATATTCAGTTAATTCGCATTTATTTCAATATTATCTATTTATTTATCTATCTGTATTTATTTACATAGTGCCTACGGAGATCTTTTGTTCTACTCGCAGATGTTCAATCTTTAGTTGAATTAAAACTCGAAACGATGTACGCTAACAACAGCCAAGTGGACCCGTTTTCCTCTATTGACGTTTCTATTTGCATCGATCTAAGCCGCTAAAGGATGTCGCGTATGAATATAATGCTGTGATAGGATGACTTATTTCTGGCTATGCATTAATTGAAGTTTAATCGATCGACATCTAAATATCGAGAAACCGAAGAGCCCTTATCTTTCTCATTCGAAGCAGCCCATTAAAAACAGGCTGGCTGCTTTCAATCTTACGCGAGCATTTTCATTTTCAAAATGGCTGACATCCGGACGACGACCGATAAAGAAGTAATTTTCCTGTTATCAAGGAGAGAGAGAGAGAGAGAGAGAGAGAGAGAGAGAGAGAGAGGGGGGAAGATACAGTTTGAGTGCAAGAGGGTAAGAGAGAAATTTAAATCGAAGTGAAAAATCTCATTTAAGGTAAAATTGTAATAATGAAAATAATAATGGCATAAAATTGAATGTTACCTCAAAGATGGATTCGAAAAATATGACAACTGCCAAGAAACAGTTGCTAATATAAATAGGAGGAATAATGAAGGTGCAATTTTTAAACTTAATAACATTTTTATTCATGGTACAACAAGCAAAAATGTTTCATTCGGAATGCATTTTACATTAATAGCCCATTACAAACAGATTGCAACATTTTTGGATTAATTATCTTTCATTTGTATCACTCTTTCGGGCGAATGTCCAAAATGTAAAACGTTTAACACTAAGACGCATCCGCTTGAGCACACATACACAAATTGACACGTAGATACACTCGTATATATATATATATATATATATATATATATATATATATATATATATATATATATATATGCACAGAAAGACTGGGAAAAGCAATGAAATGCTGAAATGGTTACGATCCTCGTCAAGTAATCTACACATGTGTATCAATACATATCTGCAAATACATAAATATATGTAGTTATGTATGTAAACATATATATATGTGTGTGTGTGTGAACACAAGTATATAAGGGCGTACCGAAATGTTCTATAACCGATCCACTTCCTAAAGTCTAACCAAATGTCTAAACAAGGATTTTGGATAAAACCATTTTATCGGAGTAATAATTTTTCAGCACACTCATACATACATACATACATACATACATACAGAAGTAGATAGGTTCGCCTATTGTCCAGTTCATGCTCCTCCTTGGTCTTTTGAATAGGAGTAGAGGTTTATCCATAGTTTCCTGTTTAGGATTGCGTTTCCGGTTTCTTCTAAAGTCTTCTCATTCTCTTTTATTCCCAGTAACCCTCTTGTGTCTTATTAGTATTATCGCCTTGCTTGAGGTTAATTGATTATATATATATATATATATATATATATATATATATATATATATATATATACACAAACATGCATACATAGATTTAACATAAGAATCAACACTGCAGGATGTTAGTTTTATGTTTCAATACGATTTGAAAACTTCACTAAAGCGTGAAACTGACAGACGCCATGCAGTGTTAATCCCACACTATCTATATCTATAAATTCTTTTTCATCGATATTGAGCACTCTTCCCTTAAGAATGTAGAAAGTTTGAACTCGCTTTCTCTCTCCCTCTCTCTTTCGCTTCATATATATATATATATATATATATAGAGAGAGAGAGAGAGAGAGAGAGAGACAGACAGACAGAGAAAGAGAGGAGTGTGAAGGAGAAAGAGGTGAGTGGAGGAGAGATAGATATGTATGTAACATATGTGCATATTATCAGACAGATGACAAAGTATACTCTTCCTTTTGCCAACTGCTAGTCATCTTGTCCCTATTATCTAAACCTCTGATGTTCATTAGAGTCGAAAGAAATGATAAGAAATAAGGAACATTTTATCATTCAGTTTGCTTTAACCTCAAAGCTACATTTAGACAAACTTCTATTCAATTTCGTGAGTCGCTTTATTAATGACAAGTGAAATAAAATTATGAATAGCTGAATACAGAATGAATAAAACCAATTATGGATGTACAAAAGTGATAGAAACTCATTCATCCTCATTCTATAATATACTTTGCTCAGCACAAATCTTTTTTCAGATTTGTATTTTAGTGTCTACCATCCAAGTAAATGAACTTTTTTTTAAAAAAAGAATACGTACATTTTTAAGCAGTGATAAACAACTTTAAATATAACTGAATATAAGAGAGAAGAAAAATAAGCGGGAGTGGGAATAAAAGAAATTAAAAGAATGAGAAAAAAGTGTGAAAGCAAGAAAAAGAGACAGCATGAGAAAGAGAGAGATCAAGCAAGAGAGAAGATTCACTATTTTTGTCGGAATGCATGATAGTTTTGAAAATAAAGAACTGAAATCTTACTATATTTCGATAATATCAATTCCCTGTCGTTTATTCATGCCTTTCACTATCACCAAAAAAGGAAATCTACTAAATCTTTGCTATTTTACGTGACATAGAATTCAAATGAAATAAAAGTTACATTTAAAATTGTTTCAGGACGTTAAATTCTTTCTTCTTTGAGTGTCAGACAAGGAAACGTTGGAAATGTTTTTAAATTTACTATAGCGAATTTTATGCTTTCAGAAGATTGTAGTCGATAGTTTACTGCTTTTTTTTTATTATTAAAAATATTCTGGGTGACCAGAAACGTTGATGTAAGTGTAAGTAAATGCAATGTAAGTAAATAGGTTCTTACAAGCAACAGAAAATGAATTTGATCTTCGCAAAATACTCAAGAAATTCAGACATGAAGTGGCATTAAAAAATACATGAAAAGATAAATGATTAAAAATTATTTCCATATTTGCCTTCTGTGAAGATTCTGTTCTTTTCATATTTTATTTGTTTGTGGGTGTATTTTTGTTGGCGCAATACCGTTAAAATGTTCTAAATTAAAAAAAAGAAATCTCCAGTTCAATTTACAACTAATAAATAGAACCTCGGTAATAATGATCCTATTTTTTATGCTTGTTGTAAAAGCTGCAAAGAAAATCATATCTAAATTGAAAAAGGCAAATTGAAAAAGATAGTTAATTGCTGCATAAAATATTACCTGTGAAATAATGTCTTACCTTCTAAAAGCAAAATTATACAAATAGTTTTATTTCGTTAAAAAAAATCATTAATAAACAATTATTTTATGCCTAAAAGATCTAAAATTGTTCATTTTATGAGAGGATCACGTAAAAATATTGAATCAGCATTTTTTTAAAACGTAATATCTAATTTAGACCCCCGCCCGCCCCATTTAGCGTTGTCTTATTAGTTGTTTTATACGCATTGCCTTGTGATATATGTGAGACAGAGAATTGTTTAAAATTTGAAAAGCAATAACTGCGAAAGAATGCTCGCAATGTTTGGCTGACTTACCGTCGATATTTTTGTTTTATCACAAAATGTTAGTCGTATTTTAAAACACGGCATGAGTTTCATAAAAGGCAGCATTTCTAGAAGTACATCTCACCTTTATTTATTTGACACCCCTAACCACCAATATCGAATCAACAAAAGCAGGATCAGCCGACACAATAAATTTCTTTGTCATTTTTTAAATTGTGCGCTTGATAAAACTACGTTTTGTTTTAATCGCTGAAGAGTTAATCCAAAATCCTTGGCAGATGTTAGAAATGAATGTTTGTTTAAGGTCAACACCGATTTGTTTGCACTCAAAAAATACTGATGAGCCAATGAATACTTTATACAAAGGAATTACTTGCTCATAAAATAACTACGCTTCTAATGCCTTTGAGCAGACTAACTTACTCGAGAACCACAAAAGACGAGTAAAATATATATTATAAAATTCTTGCCTCTGGTAACGCTACTAGTTTTTTTGTTTTTTGGGTTTTTTTATCGGTGTCGCCCCAAGCAAGGCAGCAAAGCCAATAACACGCAAGGGGTTACAGGGTGTGGAGGAATCAGGAAAAGAAACATTAGTAATGAAAAGAAAGGGAAAAGAGAAATCAGGAGGACAGTAGATAGCGATTGACATTGCATTTAAATTTTTGCATAATAAAGTGGGCTTGAAAGCACGGAGACGGAGAGGTCTTCCTCAATCGAGAAATGAGAGAAAAGAAACTGTTACCATAAAACTTACGGCTACATGTAGGCAGCTCAAATGTAAATTGATGAGATCTCGACGCCAGTCTAGTACCGCGCTTAAATTCATACAGTCTAGGTACGATAGCCAAGAGTTCATCCGAACAATTCCCATTAAAGTATTTGTAAAAAGGCACAGGGAAGCAACCTTACGGCGGTGGGCAAGTGACTGAAACCGAGCCGTCAGATCAGGACCAATAATATTGCTGATTCTTCTTTGGATCTTATGAAAGAGCTCCAGGTAAATAGCAGTGGTACTGGATTATATATGGCAGCAATATTCTTAGCATGGACAAATAGTAGCCTTATAAATATACAAGCTAAATTCTGAAGAAAAAAAAACTGTCCTGCACAACACAGTGAACCAACTTTCTTAGCTGCTGACCTAGCAATGGATTCAATATAGTCTTTCCACTTTTCATGTCAGCTGAGAACGTTATCCCGAGAATGCGCAATGAGTCACTTCCCTGTATGTTAGCATCAGCCATACTCATGGAAGACAGAGAAAGGTCTCTCAGATGATTAATAAAGAGAAGATTAGTTTTGGAGGTGTTAAAATCGACAAGTCATCCTATTCCCCAGTTAATGAAGATCTTGAGGTCATTTTGTATATCAACTGCTGTTTTAATCTTGTTCGAAAGACCAGCCTTACTATCGAGCCAAGAGTATGTGTAAGTGTCGTCAGCGTAGATGCCAAGTTGAGATCTGATGTTATCGGGAAAGGTCGTTAATGAAGATTAAAAAGAGCGTAGACCCAAGGGGTGCACCCGCTTTAGTACGAAAGGATCAAGACGAGTGGCCATTCAGGTCAACTTTCATTTCGCGATTTGATAGGAACAACTGGATCAGCTCTTGTGAAGAAGACGTGAATGCCAGATCCTGTCAAAGGCTTTCGAGATGTTCAATGCTACAACCCGGGTTTCACCGTTATTATCTTGAACATGATAGACTCTTTTCGCAATTATCGTTAGGACGTCAGCAGTTGACCTAGAGAAAAGGAAGACGTATTGCTTTTTTGAGAAAATATCCTGTGATGAGAGATGATGAACCATTTTAGCATTGATTAAAGCCTCTAGGAGTTTCCCAAAAAGAGGTAGTAGGCTAATAGGCTGATAGTTGAATGAGTCGGACGGTTCACCCTAGTTCTTAAAAAAACTGGAACAACAGACAATGACTTTCCGCAGGCAGGAAAACAGGAGGGAGCGAGGCATTTATTATACCGTTTAGACAGAATAGAAGCCAGTTCGGGAGCACACTTCCTAATGACTAATACAGGATCCATCGGGTCTACATTCTTTGTGGGATTCAAGGGGTTATATGCATATCACTCACAGAGAATCAGCTAGGAAGGGATACTCCAGATGAGTCAAGAGCAGAGTTTGAGGATAATTTACGGGCAAAGCATTCAGCTTTATCAGTAGAGGATAACACCACAAATCGATCGAAGAGGAGAGAATAGAGACCGTACACTTATTTAGCGCAATTTTACAGAGAGGTCAGTAAAGAGCCAAAATTTTAGAGTCTATGCAGTGCTGCAGTGTTTCATTCTCTCAGCAAACAGGGACTTAGCTTCTTCGAGGACTCGCTTACATTTGTTATGATCTGTAACAAATAGGCCTCTGTTATGACGAGAGCTCTCACGCTGGTATAACCGGAAATAGTGGTTCCTGTGTGTTATGGCGACCGAGCATGCTGGTGTGAACCATGGAGAGGATTGAGGCATCACTTGGTATTTCCGATAAGAGATGAAAGCGTCCATGCCAGCTTTGAAGCAAGAAATCTCAGTGACACAATTTTCAGTTTGAAGATGTCAGTCCAACGGGAGTCACAAAGAAAATCCAGGAATGAGTACCAATACAGCGTGCTGGTAACGGAAATAGTTTAATGGATGCTTGAAATGAGATATCAGTAGCTACCAGAGTGGTCCGAGTTACCAAGAGGGCAGTATTGCGAAGCTAGGCAAGAACGAGGAGAGGAGGTAAGAAATAGATCCAGTAGGGAATTCTGTTGCTCGGTTTGGCTAGGGAAACAAATAGGGGGAAGTCCACGCTTTGGGTGAGGGATTGGGCAATCGAAAAAATTAATATCTGTATACCGGCAATATCAGTGCCTTTAGAATGTTTCAGTCACGTGTTGTGGTGAGCATTAAAGTTACCGTAGACAAAGATGTTCACACATGGATGGAGAGAAAGTACTTTTCTATAGTGTCAGCTATTACGTCTAATATACTGCAGTATTGGGAAGAAGGGAAGCGATAAATGAAAAAGAGCTGACAGAGTTTAGAAGCGAAAGACGGAAGCACATGAAAGAGTAGACGGAGGATTGAGAGACAATTCCCTGGCTATCGGAAGATTACGCCGGATGTAAAGATCAAGGCCACGCATGTAAATGCTGGAATTTTTTGGCAAAATGAAAGATACCCTGGAACCAAGAATTCATTGGGAGCAATTTCAAGTTGGTTTCACAAGGGGTAAAGATATCTCGTGACCGTTCCAGGAGAAAACGCTGCAGAAGTTGGAACGGGTACTACGAATATTGGAGAAAGAAAGATTGAGGAGTGGGGGATTTTGTTAATTGGTTTAGTTTTATTTCTTTTTGTTGTGATTTCCATGAGATATGTTTTGATGAGAGAGAAAACATGACCAATATAATTGTCACTATCTGTCGTCAATGGCAATACAAACCAACCATGGCTGAGAGCAGAACATAGTGTGACCTCAGGGTTGCCCATCGGAAATACATGCCAGGGCAGCTACCCATGCGCGACATGGCACTACAGATATCCCGATATTATGCAACTGTTGACCAGAGCAGCCTCTCTAATGTTTTAGAAGTGTTTCATTTATAGAAAATAAATAATTGAAATTAATCGTCAATAATATTATTTCATTACTATAAATTAAATAAGATTTTTATTTTATTCAGTTATCTAAATAAATAAATGGTGAATTATCTATGTCCGTCCGTGCCATATTTGCTCTACATAGACATATTAAAACTTTTTGGAGATAGATTAAAAGTCCACACAGAGTGAGACTTTTAAGTTTTTATTGAATAAATTAAAACATTGTTTTATGAAAATGTGAATTTATAAAACACTTCACATTTAATATTACTTTTTTTTGTTTTGTCTCTGGATAACCCTGACGACTTTTCTTTTCAGAAGAAAATGCATTTTGGAAGAATTTGCAAGACATTGTTTAATAAACAACGAAATAAAATCTACAATTAATAATAATATATATATAATACGATAAAGTTAATTCGTAATCCGTATGGATAATTCTAGGGAGGATATAAATCCCGAGAGATCAGTGTAGAACAAGTAATAATTAATTAACAAATCGGAAACTTCAGAAAGCCATGGTAATATTTTATATTTCGCGAAACCAATAAAATTCGGTTTCGTTAGAACATGCAGTTTCAAAACAATGAGTGGATTGAAAAATTCTTCCAGGAATCAACCGAAAAACGAAATGAAAAACAAAATTAGCGGAAGGGGTATGTTAAGATAGTTACATAGAGTTGGAAGGGAAGGAGGGAGGTATATGTCTCTAGGAGATACGATGGCTGTGGCGTTGACCACTCATTCACCTGACAAGATAAATGAATAAAGAAAGAGGGAGAGGCAGGGAAGAGAAGAGAAGAAACGAGAAGCCGGAGATCTTACATAAATCCCTATAGTTAAATACATACACATTTTTCTATATACACATATAATAACACTTACACATATGTGCCTACACTCATACACACATTCGCATCCATCTACACATATATGTGTTTTCACGTAAATGTGTCCACTCCATACGTATGTATACACACAGATATACACCCATACTCATCTATTTGTATTCATAAACACTTATGCACATATTTGACGTACATTTCTAAATCACTACTTAGATAACATGTTAAGATGTCCTCAAATACATCACTAACCGTGTGGCTATAAAGGGTCTCTTAAGAGTGTTTTCATCAAGTGACCCCAGATATATACACACACCGCTTAATTTATGGACCTACTTATGAGTGAATACAACATATAGCACACAAATACACACCTGTACCTATTTACACAGACAGGGGTACACATGTTTGAATGCACAAAAACTAAGTCCCATCACAGATACAACAGCAAAGAAATATCATAGTATGCTTGTGCATACACGTACATGAAGGAGAGAGATATTTGAACGTTAGATGTCCAGGTGAGAGGGTTTTTGTAAAGTGAGGTCACATGTGATGAAGGGAGGGGTATTTCCATGAAGGATCGTATGTGGTGATTTTTCACACACACACACACACACACACACACACACACACACACACACACACATATATATATATATATATAACTGTGCATTTCCTCAGACATGCACACATATACCTATCCACACACACATATACATACGCATGCACAAATCCATGTAAAACATCCGAAACCAAAGTTTGGGTTAATCTTCTTGAAAATTAATGTTACTTTAGAAATTCGAAGCGGTTCATATGTCTGCATTTGAAGACAGGTTCGTTTCATCGATTAAGCAGTTCGTTGGTGATTTCACATTTGATTATTAATTTTTTTTTTCCTTGATGCATAGATCTCCCAACAATTGCAGGGACATCTGTCCCTGCAATTGTTGGGAGTTCGGGCCTTACATATGATCCTCCATTTTAATTGTGGAGTGAAGCCCCCATCCATGAGGTCACAATAGTGTTTTGATAGGGCCGTTTGCTGTCTTTGAGATTCATTATTGAAGGAATGGCGGTGAATGTAGAAACGTTGTTTCCAATTTCCCGCTGAAATTCCGATGTAAACTTTTTTCTGGTTTACATTTTCCTTTGGAAAAATCGTAGTTTCATATACCACATTTTCCGAAGTGCAATTCCCTCCCACTGGACAAACGGCCCCAACTCTAAAGCTACAGGGAGGTTTGTTTCCCCGTGCCTCACTGTCATGAAATTTCCTTAAGATATGATTGTTGTGGGAATTGATTATATTTTCCAACACATTTGCCAACACGAGTAACTGATTTTTAATGTCTTTCTGTTGAATATTTTCTTCAAAGGATTGTTATTAATAAAGTTTCTGTCTATTAACTTTAAAAAATATTTGCCAATATTGATATTAGATAACCTGCAGAATGGTGGGTTAAATCATATTATCTTCCTTTTTCTATTTTTAGATTTGTTAGGTGTATCGTTTCTCAGATTTTGTTGGCAATTTAACTCTTGTGTAAAATTACATTTTCTAAGGGCCTGATTATATGTGATTTTATTTCATTAAAATGTTTTTGTTAGATGATAACTTATTGATTCTGGTATTGACAATTTTAGGAATTTGCTTTAAAATTGATTTCGGGTAGTTAGAGTTGACGTTAATGTATATGGGGGTGATTTTGTTTATGAAAGGGCCTGAAAGTATCATTGGAAAGATTGCAGGTAAAGTCTAGGAAGTTAATTATTTTGAGGTCGGAAGATATATCGATTTTAAATGGCAGGAATTGAAAGTCCTTTATGATATTTTCTTTTTCTTTTTTTTTTTTTTTTTGTAATTTCTAAGAAAGGGGAACATTACTATTTGGGATAACTATGAGTCCCTCGTCCCTGTAAAGACCTACTTGGTTGTAGCTAATAATTTTACTGAATGTGACTAATATCCAGGAAGAGGTGTTATATATTAGTATAGATTGTCTTGATGCTACGATGACTTGAAGCTCGTAATCTTAATGTAATTCTTAGCAAAGTCTAAACTTTTAAGTAATAGTTCTTCTGAAATAAAGGGATAGAAATCTTTTGATATCAAATTAAAGGTAGCGTTTTTCTTATTAGTGATATTCTGGAACCATTTAATTGTTTCAGAAGAACCTTTCCAAAGGTTGATAGAGTACTTTTCTTGTACGGATAATACTATTCTTTTAGTATACTTTTGAAAATGAAGCCTAATTCAGATTTGGAGGGATTTATTAATCGGGTTTGTAGGTTGTTATCGAAATTGGGTTTATGGTCCTTGAACAGTAAGTAGGCATCTTTCATATGGGTTGTTCCCACTCTGTCAGCTATATTAAATTTGTTGGCAAATTCCTATTGAGGAAATTGTGTTATTATAGTTTTATACGTATTAGTGATTTCGTTTAGAAGTAGTTGGTGATAGCCTGAGGTTTTAATTGTGTAGATGTTTTTAGATTTATCTGCTTTAATTTCTGTGAATTTTTGATGTCTCTTACGTCTTTTTTATTTTGTCTTGGAATTGGTTATATTTTTCTTCAATGTCATTCTTTTAATTAAGTTGAAAATATCGGCTTCGAAAGGGTCTAGGAGTTTGTTACTTGGTGGAGTTTTTAGAGATTTTAGATTATAGATTATGTTTCTTTTTTGCATTTTAAAGCATTTTGAGGGTTATATATATATATATAGAGAGAGAGAGATAGATAGATAGATAGATAGATAGATAGATAGATAGATGTGTGTGTGTGTGTGTGTATTTGGGCAGCAACCTTTCTTTTAAGGATCTTTCATTGAAAACTGTCGACAAGAAAGATTTAATTAATCTTTCATTGAGTTTTTTCAGCATTTTAACATTTTTTTCCTTTTTAAAAGGCGTTAAAGAATATAAAAATTGTCCATACTTATGGGATCAAGCCGAATTACTGAATATTGACCCAAATCGTCACCTCCAGCCTGGATATGACCCTCTCCAAAAGAAAAGCGATATCGAAATTCTATATCAATCTATCCAACAACTCACAATAGAAAAATTAATTAAGGTGTCCCCAAATCTAAAAGACCTCCCAAAAACCGAAGGCTTAAAAAATCGTTCACCACACATCCAATACAACAATATTCTTACAGACAAATCCAAGTTGGCTGCGGTTGAGTTACGCGTTACTAGATGCGCCGATAAAACCAATACTTATGTGATTCAACACAATGAAATTCCCCAAATTATGGAAAAATCCCAGAGAAACATTTATAAAAAAAAGCGTGTAAATAAACTAATCACAGCGAACAACGCAGATGTTGATAACTTAAAAATGAATAAAATATTTAGCGATTGCGAACCGGGATATATGTATGGTAATGTAAAACCCCATAAAACAGGTTTTCCTCTCCGAACAAATACCTACACCCGTATAGCAACTATCAAAACACCTCAACTACATAATTTCTCCATACACACCCAACAACAGCATACGATCAACTAATGACTTCCTCCACATCTTAAACAGCAAATCTCAGAGGTGATAATATGGCTTCGCTAGACGTCGAAAATCTCTTTACCAACGTCCCAGTTGAAGAAACAATCAACCTAATTAGCGACTGTATCTACAAACACTCGACAATACAACACCTCCAAAATCCGACCCTCTATCCTCCAAAAATTAATCCTCGATTGTACCACGAAAGGTCCATTCTAGGATCATAATTGTAACCATATATATCCAATCTAACGGTGTTAGCATGGGAAACCCTTTAGGTCCTGCTTTCGCTGACTTTTACATGTCCTACATTGAGAACAATGTATTTAAAACAACCGATACGCTTGAAATCTACACAAAATACGTCGATGAAATAAAGATGAAATCGTAAAACTAAAATCGACTTTTGAAAAAACTCATCACTAAAATTCACATATAAACCCATTCCTCGACGTCGAGATAAAGTTAAAATCCAATGAATTTACCACTTACCCGCATAAAAATCCACCAGTACCAACTCTTATTCTTTAAACTGTGATAGCCAATGCTAGATATAAAATACTAGTGATAACAAACTTCGTAAATAAAGCATACCAAAATTCCTCTTCCAAAAAGAATATTTCTAAGTGAACTAAAACACATAAAACAAACACTAGTCAACAATAATTTTCCCAACAACATCATTGATAAACAAATAAAATTATTCTTACAAAAATACACGACGCCAGTAATAAAAATGCAACACTACGAAACATCAACATCTTTTATTGCAACCAGATACACAATAATTATAAGCAAGATGAATTTGCTATAAGGAAAATCATTAAACACCATATTTTTGCTGTAACCCCCGGAAAACATATAAAGTTCATAATATATTATAAAAAAAGGATGACCATTTTCTATCATATAATTCATAATTATTTTCCGGGAGACAAAAAAAATAAGCATATTGCTTCAAAGCACATTGAGGCAAAAATTAAAAGTACTTTAAAATGACAAGTCGTATCTTTTGTCTTGAAAACGTCTCCGCGTTCTTGTGGGTGACGAATTATATTCCATCCTACAATCCTTTTTCCATAGAGGAAACTCAGAAGCTTCTCAATGCTCTATCGCTATTTCAATAGAGAATGCTCACCAGTACTAAACTTTACGTTTAAGATTCGCTATGGCACACACATTGTAGCCAACCACCCTTATTCCCTTCGTCTTCCTTTAGTAAGTTCCACTCGAACAGCTTCTTTCTACAAACCGCCGTGTGTAATCAACTGCCAAGGGAATGTTCTTCCGGTCACTATAATCTTAACCAATTCAAGTCTAAGGTTAACCGTTATCTTCCCCATATATCCCCCAAAAATGTACCTCATACTCTGTAAGCCGAGTGGTTTTTGAGCCTTGTACAGGGTGAACGTCACCGTAAAAAATAAATAAAAGACAGATGGCCACTCCAATAGCTACAACTTGATATCAAGTGGAACTCGTACTTATGAGCCATCACTAAAGATGCATGTAAAATGGCCGACTCCCTATACTGCTCCAGTAAATACCTAGCACCACATACTATCTTCTACCTTTACAAAAACCAGACCAGGCCAAGAATGGAGTACTGTTGTCATATTTGGGCGGGAGCTGCATATACAGCACTTTCAACCTTGATAGAGTCTCCGAATCCTTGTGGGTGACGAATTATTTTCCACCCTTCAACCTCTCTCTCTCTCACACACACACACACACACACACACACACACAAGCAGGATGTGGCGAGCCTCTCACTTTTTTATCGCTACTTTCAAGGAAAGTGATCGGACGAACGACATTTCTTGGTTCCGCCAGTTCTAATCTTCACGGCTAGGATCCACCAGGCTACTTACATTGTAACAAACCAGTCATATTCGCTCCGTATTCTATCGGTAAGAAGTAAGTTCCACTCGAACAGCTTCTTCCCGCGGACCGCTGCTCTGTGGAACCGACTCCCAAAGAGATGTATCACCGATCACGACAATCTTAATTAGTTCACGTCTAGGGTTAATTGTTTACCTTCTTCTCCTATACGTAGAACCTGCCTCCTAACTTACCCGATATCTCGAAGTAAAAAAAGAAACTGTAAAAAAATGTGAAAACAGATAAAAGTGAAGCAAGTAAAGGAGGAGGAAAAGAAGAGAAAGAGGGTAGGAGACAAAGGAAGAGGAAGATATAAATGAAAGTTGTGGTAAGAGGAGAAGAATAATGAAAAGAAGAAAAAAGAAAGTGTCGACAAATACTTCATTTCGCCATTATAGCTACAAACGCATTAAATTATTATTGAAATAATAGTTAACGAGTCTAGTAGACCATTACTATTGTGTACTGAGTTCGATCATCATTGGGAGTACCACATTTGTTTAAACTACAATTTTCTTAAACTTTTAAAATTTAAACTACATTTTCTTACAATGGTGAGCAATCATCATTAATTTATAATATTCTCATTATAATTCTACATGTCTCTTCATTCTTTAGTTAGCAAGTACGTTACGGTTTATACAATACCTCATAGATAATGGACTATTCCGTTTTGCGTGGAAAGAAGGAAAAGACATATCAGAGACGTTGTTTGATTTCACCAAAAGAAAGAAAGAAAGAAAGAAAGAAAGAAAGAAATAGCCTACCAATATCTCATAAATAATGGACTGTTCCATTTTGATCGCGTGGAAACGGAAAATATCAGAGACGTTACTTGGTTTCGATGAGAAAAAGAAAGAAAGAAATGCCCTGCCATACCTCAGCCAATAGACTGTTCCGTTTTGATCGCGAGTAAAGAAAGAAAAATATATCATAGACGCTGTTTCATTTAAGTGAAAGAAAGTAAAAGAAAGAAAGAAAAAGAAACAAACATATAAACAAAGGAAAAAAGAAAGAAAGGAAACAAAATTAAAACAGGAAAGCCATGAAAGTTTCATGGCTACTACTAGCCATTCATTATATGCTGCAGATGTGGATGTAGATCTTGGGTTTGCCCATGCGTTAAGATTTTCCACTCGGGATTACTGTTAGAGTGCAAAGAAAAGGGTAGACCAATACAGTTTAGTCCAGTTCGCGTAGATGCAATTTTGCCATAAGCTTCTTAGGATGTCTACTCCGGATTTATGTAGAGTTTACTCTTTGGTTTACTCTTCAACCCAAATATACTCACAAATCAATGAGGACTTACATTCATAGCTTCCCTTCTCCCAACATGGCCACCAAGAGAGCAAAGGAGTCTTTTTCTTCTCTGATAATTAATCTATAGGTAGAGGGAGATGGATTCATGCCTTTTCCAGTGTCATTAGTGCGAAATGAACGAAATAGAAGAAATGGTCATAATTTGAACTAAGCACAATAATTTCATTTTTCGTTTTGATAACAGTTACACTATTCACATATCCATAGCCACTTTCATCTACTAATAGTAATTAGATGACTAGCATTGGAACTGCGCACACAAGCTAATGCCCATATGTTCCCTATAGGCATTAGTAGCAAGAATAACTAATAATGGAATTGAAACTATTTCTTATTTCTAATTGGATTCTCAGTCAGAAGGATGTTTTCATCGTGGGTATTTCATATTTTAAAAGAGAATGAATTGTTTGTTTTAGTTTCAGATCGAAAACCTTCTCGGATATTAATTCGTGTAACTAGTTCGGTGCTGTAGGGAAAAGTTAAAGTCTATTGGCCTTCAGTTTTTCCCACTTTTAATGATGGTCAAACACAAGTGAAAACGACATGTCTATGCACAACGAGCGATTAGATCTATGGAAGCGTCTGACGGCGCATGCGCACTGACGCACACTCGTTTGCCTTATCAAGAAGCGATCAATTTGGGCAAGATATATGTTCCATCATTTTTATTTTTTCCTCTTCACTTCTTCTACACCTTCTTTATTTCTGTAAAATTGCAATTATGATTCTCATTCAATTGTATTAACACCTCTTCTCTGTTTATCAGATTAAAAGCAACTAAACTCGATTAATTACACGTTCCATGTCGATAGTTGATCTGACAATGTGTATTTCTCCAACTATGAATTTTGTTTCAATTTTCAGTAATTATTCTTATTTTTCATTTTCGTTTTTGTCACAACTCGTCGATTTAACGATAACGGCGGTTGCCTCTGAATTGGTGTTTCTTGGCGGAACTGCTATTTTTTTCAATAACGATTAAGAATAAAACCTCTCGAGAATTAAAAGTATATACCTTTACTATTTAATGATGTCTTGTTTATTAATTTATGTCACTTGTCATTCTTTGTATGTTTTGGCGAAAAGTTATTCTCAAAGTTTATCATTTATATTCCACTTCGTTTTTGACAGATAAGTTCTGGTATATATATTTCAATAGAAAAAAAAACAAATTGTCAGGTCTTATAGCATCATGGCTATATTTATTGTTATTGATATGTTATGTGATTTTCCATCCATTTTTTTATTATTTACTTTGTTTCTTTGGGCACAAAACTAACGTTGAATGAATAAAAAATATTTTAGAAATTAAACTTTTAAAAGCAGCGTGACATGATGTTTTTAGCCGAACTTTCACTGCATAATATTCATTGTATGCGATTAATACTGATAACTAAACAATGTGGATTGATAAAGTAGGAAATTACGCTGAAAACCGTTTTATATAATTATTGTAGTTTCCCTAATAGTTCACAGAGCTTTTGATTTACCTACGAAAGTTCGAGAAATGATAACCAACCATTGCTCTCGGTTTCATTTTATTACTGCCTATGATCGCTATAACAATCTGTAGTAAAAAGAAATAGTAGTTTTCTTTTAATAATGCACTTTTCTAGTTATTAAAATTATACATGATGCGTAAGGTAATTTGAGGACAAATTGAAGACCGTAAGAAAAACAACCACATCTTATAAACAACTAAATTTACTGATACAAAACTTGGTACACAGCTGCAGTCATGGTTGGATTACGTGTTTATTCAATATAATCACCTTTAGTTGTAATAATGGCTTCAGTGCAGGACTGTAATCGTTGACATGCACGCATCTCAAGATCTGTACTGATATTGGATATTACTCGGATAATGGCGGCTTCCAGGGAATCAGTCGTATTCTGGGAACCATGATTTGTCTCCCGTTCAACAACACCTCCATATGTAATAGTCAAGGCATTTCGGTCTGGCGAGTTAGGTGGCCTCATGTTTGGTGTGACGTGGTCGTGTAGATTGGCCCACCATCCAAACGTGGGTCACCACAGCTTTGTGAACAGGTGCGTAATCCTGGTGAAGCACGTTCCGAATTTGACTTTTATAGCATAAGACTCGATTACACTTTCATTAAAAAGAAATAGGAAGCGATTTTTAATTGTAAGGATTAAAAGAAGCAGTTCGAGATTGCATAAGAATTCAGTGGGCTCACGAGTACTATTCAGAATTTTTTATTTTATATTCAAGCTTTATGTTCCATGGTTATTTCCTGCAAACAAAAAAAAGCGATTTAAAAAATAAGCAAAATTAAAAATATAAACACCCCCTCCCAAAGAAATCTAATAATAGCCGTGCTGAAAAAATGACACAAAGTTTCCTCTTTAAACATTTTCACCGCTGGTTTATTATGGCATGTTGACCCGTTTGGGGAAAAAGCAGGAAATTGCCATTTATTGAAAATAAATGACTGTAAAGATGCTGGCGGCGATTTCTCATGGGTACCTCCTTTTTTGGTTACAATCAAATGCCCTGAACTACAGACTATGGCAGGCACGGAGGAGTAATGGTAAGAATCTCCGATTGAGGAATCAAAGGAAGAGTTCGAATTCTTTGGGAAAAGTTATTAATTCAGGTATCCACCCCACTAGATATATTCCAGACGACTTCGGAATCTCCTGCAACTCTTATGGACGGTCTCCTTGTTTAGTTTGGTGAATGCTGCCATAATCCTTACCTTCAGTTCATCTTTGTTGTTACAAGGAGTTCTGCTGGCCTCTCACTGAACTGTTCCCCACACATAATAATCAAGGGGGTTGCGGCAACCACCCTCTTGACCCAGGGCAGCACAACCTCCTCAAGGCACTTGATGTAGACCTGTATGTTGAATCTGAAGCCCTCATCAACAAATTTGAAAGTTATTTTCTTATCAGCATGATCAGAGTGATCACCATTAGACTCATCCAACTCTTTCCGAATCATCTGCACTGTCCTCAGACTTAATTTTTCGTATTGGAGCTTCAGGCGCGAACGCCAAGCAGTACAGCATGCCATTTCCAAATTTCTGACGGAATGAATTCTTTCATGGTGCTCTTTTTCTCACAGACGGCGCCCAGCTGACCCAATTAAACTGTACAGTCAAGAAAATAAAAAAAACACACAATGCGCATGCGCAAAATTAAAAATATAATATGGTGACAACAGAATACAGAAAGCATTGTACAGCCGTTTCGTCTTATTTGATCGAAGAATATTCTAGAATCGATGAATTACGATGTATGATTATCCAGACTTGGATGAGTATCACCACCGGAATTTCGTAAGTATTCTCGCTAGACAGTTTCTTCTTCGTCACCGAGGCTCGTTGGTCCAGTAGTATTACGCTTGCGTTGTTTCGTAACAGTCCGGGTCCGATTCTTGGTAGTGGATGCGCACTGCTGAGGAGTCCCAAATAGAACGAAACGGCGTCCAGTGCTTTCTGCATTCTGTTGAGGACTCGATGAATTATTATGTATGATTATTCAAATACCCCAAAATTTCTATCATTTTCAAGCAGAGCAGGAAAAAAAAGTGCATAGAGAAAAGGAGCAAGAACGCAACATTACTTTGTACCGCTGGAAGCGAAAAAGGCGTCCAATTGCTCACTTCCCGACCTTACAAAAGTTTTCATTCCTCTTTGCCGATGATGTCACTCTATTAGCACAGAGTCTAGAAGACATTCAAACTATCCTTGATAAATTCTTTGAAACAACGAAATCATTTGGACTCATTAGCAACATAAAGAAGACTGAGCTAATGTACCAGCCAGTACCAGGCAATCCATCTCTCATAAATCCTTCCATATTCATTGATGGTACAGCATTAAAAACTGTTCAGGCGTTCACATATCTTGGATCAACAATCTCTTCGGATGGACAGAGAAACTCGATCCAGAATAGACAAAGCCAGCACAACATTCGGTAATCTTAAACAGGTTATGGAACACCAAAGACGTGTCTCTCAGAGTAAATCGATATATACAGATCAGTCGTTCTCTCAACCCTTGTCTATGGTACTGAAACTTGGACACTGTACCACATGCACATAACTCAAATTGACGTCTTTCACATGCACTTTCTTATGTGCCATATGTAATGTAAAATAGTTTGGCAGGGTCAAGAATAGAGCAATACTGAAGACGTGTAAAAAAATCACATGTGGGTTGCTCATTTTGTGAGAATGGATGAGCATAGGCTATCAAAAATGGTGCTGTATAGACAACTACCAAACTCCAAGCGTTCAGGTGGACGTCCACAATTACGCTACAAAAACAAATTAAAAGACAACTTGAAACGTCTCGACTTTGATCTGAAAACCAGGGAAGCCCAAGCATCTAACAAAAAGGGGTGGTGTAAGACATGTTTCCTTAAGTTAAAGAGTTTTGAAGACAATAGACTGAAGCACTGTGGTTAGCTTCGTCAAACTCTGAAGCAGGGATGCCATCAAAATCCTGCTTTAACAAATTTCATTAGTCAGTGTGGCTTTGTCGCCCGCAGCAAAGGTAGGCTAGTATCACAATTAAGAAAGCATAAATGAAATGTCTTTCCCTTACCTGATTTTCTCTACAATAGCCCTTGCTAGCATGCATAAGTATAAAACGAAAGATCCCACCCACTGCTGATCCTCATTTATCGTTCACGATAGGAGAGTCCACCATATATATATATATATATATATATATGTATGTATGTATGTATGTATAAAGCGAGGCAGTACAGCCACTCGAACAAAAAGGGTTACAGGGTATGAAGGAATTAGGAACAAAAACATTAGTAATGAGCAGAAAGAGAAAAGAGTAATCTGGAAGACAGTAGATAACGATCGAAGTTTTAAATATTTGCAGATTAAAGTTGGCTGGAAAGCATGGAGCCTGAATGGAAGTTCCACAAACGAGATATGCGAGAAAAGAAACTGTTAGCATAGAACTTACGGCTAAATCTAGCTTGCTCAAATGTAAATTGATACTATTTCGCCTCGTGTCCAGTACTGCGCTTAAATTCATACAGTCTAGGTACGATAGTCACTATCGAACAATTACCATGCAAGTATTTATTAAAAAGAGGCACAGACAGGCAACCTTACGGCGGTGGGCAAGTGACTGAAGCTGAATCGCCAGATCAGGACCAATAATATTGCTGATTTTTCTTTGGATCTTATCAATGAGCTCCATGTAAATAGCAGGGACACTGGACCATATATGGCAGCAATATTCTAAGCGGACGGTTCGCCAGAGTTCTTAAAAACTGAAACCACATACGATGACTTCCAGCAGGCAGAGGGCAGAGAGGCATACATTTCATACAGTTTAGAGAGAACAGGAGGTGATCTCAGGCGTACACGTCTTAATGACTATTACAGTCATGCCATCAGGTCCACATACTTTGTGGAGACAATAGCAGAAACTATGAAAGGGGTTATATGCATATCACTCAACATATTCAGTTCTAAGTGGGAAGTTAGGTAGGTATACTCCAGATGAATCAATAGTAGAGTTTGGCGAGAATTTACGGGACAAAGCATTCAGCTTTATTAGTAAAGGATGATAACATCTCAAATAGATTGAAGTTGGGGTGGGAACAGAGACTTTGCACTTATAACAGAGCCGCCAGTAATCACACGAGACAAAGTTGTTACAGGCTATGCGGTGCCTCATTCTCTCGGCAAACAGGGACTTAGCTTCTTCGGATATATATATATGCGATATATATGCGATATATATATATATATATATATATATATATATATATATATATATATATATTTGTGTGTTTCTTACCCTACATGAAGCCGCTTGAGTGCCTTCCTTTGACTATATATATATATATTTGTGTGAGTGTGCGTGTGTGTGTGTTCCCACGCTATTATATATATATATATATATATATATATATATATATATATATATATATATATATATATATGACCAGTGGTGTAGCTAGAGTAAACGTCACCCGTGGCGGTCCGCTCAAATGTCACCCCAATGACCCCGATTCACCCTATGCTGAATAGTTAGCTGTAGCTAAATTTTCATACATGCTCTACCTCTACTTTACTCTACTGACCGGTACGTTACTGTTTACATGTATGATCCAAGACAAAATCCAATACTACAAAATAATCAGTTCAAATCAAAAGCTGAAAACATTGCTATTTTTCCTACTCACAAATTTCCCGACAGTTTATTAGAAAATTTCTGACGGGGAGACAAAACTGGGGGGGTCATAAATTATTTCGGGGGGGGGGGTCATATGCCAGCCTGCGAAACCCTGTGTCTCCACCACTGTTTTCAGACTATTTTTGACACCTTATCCTGGTTGAAAAATTTTGTTGGAGGTGACATTGTGTCACCCCTCCTGTGCTGGCACCCGGGGCGGTCCGCCCTCCTCGCCCCCCCCCCTACGCTACTGTATATGACGTGCTTTGACCTCTTGGTCTCGGAGTGCATCAATGAACAAGCAAAGTCTGAATAGTGCCTTTAAACCCCGTTTTTACTCAGACCCTCAAAATAGACATATCTGCTCTGTTTCGTATTCTGACGTAATCAAAGCAATTTCTAAAGAAAGGAATGGATTTTTTATTCATTAATCCGTCAGATTTTATTACTTAAACATTATTTTTAGTGGATACTCGTATCTGAGTAGACGCCCCGTTTATTCATTAAAGGAGAGCGCATATTTTTCTTCTTTGTATTAATCTATTGGCCATGTTTATATAGACATAAAACAATCTACATATTCAGTTGAATACAAAAGAACATCCTTGCTAATGTCTAAAAAAATTAGCCGAAAGCGTTTGCATCTACAGAACATTTGGACAATTTTTACACTATGTGCAGAAAAGAAATCATTTGGACAAATGCTAGAAAAGTTTAATAAAAGCTTAATAGCATAACCTTGTCAGTCGTCTGCAATGAAACTTTTATAAAAGAGGGATTGTTGCCCACACACACAATTATATGTATGTGTGTGTGTGTGTGTGTGTGTGTCTGTCTGTGTGTCTGAATAAATGATCGATGATAGCTCCTTTTAAATCCAGGTGATAACGATAGAAATGATACGAATTTAATATCATAATATCATATTAATATAATTCAGATTTTGTTAAAATGCAACACCGTTCTTTTCGTATTTAATTATTACTTTTTATTTATTGTTTTATTACATTTTTCAATTAATTAAAAAGTAATAATAAATCTTTTTATAATGATTTTCTTCACAACTCTTATAACGCCTGAATTTATTAATATAAGATTAAAATATAAGAAATGCATTGTCACTTCAATATAAACTTCAATAACTTAATGAAATTTATAATAAGTGTAATTTAGCTAGTATCGTATATAATTTGTTAGGTTGTGGATATTTATTAAACTTAGCTTTGTTTAGCACAAGGCTATAAGTTTGTAGCACTCAATAAGGATCGAACTCATGACTAAGTAGTAAAATTCAAATAAATTAACTCGCTAACAATTATCCAACGCCGAGGCGAGGCTGTTCGCTTTGTTGACTGTATTTTGAACAATTAAATCTTTTCAAATTGTATGAGAAAACAAGACAGAGGGGAGAGAGATGGAAAGAGACGAGAGAGAGAGAGAGTCTTAGATCCGAAAATTAAATTTATCTTTAAGTGATATCTCGTGACGATGCAAATTAGTCAGAAAAAGGTTGTCGTCCTCCTACAACTGGTGGATGTGGAGGAACGGGGTTGGGGTGAAGCGTTTAGAGTTACAATGTCGGTTGATTGTTTCTAGAGTTTGTTTTGTTTGTTGCAGGTTGCCAACAAATACAATGATGGCGTCGCTGTTGTAAATAAAGGATAACAACGTGACACGACAATTTATCTGGCTTTTAATTCATACTTCGATCATTTGCTACTTACTATATCTGTCCCGTTTATACATATCTATCTCAATATGTTTCTGTCCATTTAGTTATCGATTTCACTTCTCTTCATATCATTATCTATCACAATTTCTACATCTATCTATATCTCTATCTATCTGTCTATCTATTTCCATTTTCTCTTATCTTTCTGCAAAAATTGCAGATAGAGTATAACTGTAAAAGAACAATATAAATAAAGACAAAAGGAAAACTTATCGATGTGTTTCGTCCTCGGAGGGTCTTTCATTATCAAGACAAATGCAAGGATTTCATTTTAACAAGTATTTATATAATAAAGCAAAATTGTTATTAGTTTTTTCAAAAATTTTTAAGTTTAGGAACGCCCCTAAATATTCATCATGTTAGCTGAAAAGTTTGAGCAAACTATGGAGGACGCCAAGTGACACAATTCTATGTGTAATAAACGAAAGTGCGTAAGTGATGATTTTGTATTTTTTTTTTTATAAATTATTATATAAATTATTTTACTTTGGGATTAATTTATGTGTTATATATTTTGAATAACAATTGAAGTTAAGGATTTAACCGTTTTTTTATATATATATATATATATATATATATATATATATATATATATATATATAATTTCAGTCTCACCGTTGAATCCATTATGTTTTCTATCTATCTATCTATCTATCTATCTATCTATACTCGACTTCTTCACAAGTTGAAAGCTTATGGTATTTCTGAACGAATTTTTAACTCAATCTTTCTTATCAAATCGCGAAATGATAGTTGCTTGAATGGCCATCTCGATCTTTTTGTGTTAATGCTGACGATCCCAGGGCTCCATCCTTATACCTACGTTGTTACAAATTTTCTGATGACACCACTTCTCAACTCGGTATCTATACTGATGGCACAGCTATTTACTACTGTCTTAATTGTAAGTCTGATCTGTTCGATAAGGTCAAATTGGCAGTTGATCTATATTCTGTTGTTAGCTGGGGCAAGGAATGGCTTGTTAATTTTAATGCTTCCATAACGGAAATGCTCCCTGTTAATCGTATGAGAGAACATTTTCTGCCTTCAATTAGCATGACTAATGATAACCTCCAGGAGAGTGATTTATTATACCACCTCGGGCTAATGGCTTCTGCTGATATGAAGGTGGAACAATTATATTGAATCAATTGCTAGGTCTTGCTGCTAAGAAAGTTGGTTCACTGTGTCGTGCTAGACAATTTTTCTCGCCCGAATTTATCTTACAAATTTATAAGTCTACAATTCATCCATGCATTTAATATTGCTGTCACATCTGGTCTGGTGCTTCTGTTATATATTTAGAGATCCTTGATAAAATCCAGTGAAAAATCTGAAATCTCATTTCGGATTCAGTCACTTTCCCACAGCCGTAATGTAGGTTCTCTGGGCCTTTTCTATAAACACGTTCATGGTAAAATGCTTGTGAAATTTTCTTCCGGCTTTATGCTTTCCAGTCAACTTTGATCTTCAAAAATTTAAATGCAATACCAATCATTATCATCTGCTTTCTTAATTCCTGTTCTTTTATATTTCTCCCTCTTTCATAATGATTTTCTTTTTCATATATTCTTTCACACTGTGCCTTTATGGCTTTATTGCTATGTTTGTGGTAAAATGATTAATATATATATATATATATTCTTTACAATAAAATTGTAAAGGTTTGGAAGCCGAAGAAATATTTGAATGTAAATTTTGTATATTCTTTGCAATGGAATGGCTTTTATTTTTTAAAATTGTCAAAATGCTTGAAAAAGTGGTAGTCAAGCCAATATGGTGGATGTGGCAAAGTCTCGTATCTCAAGTCGAGAAGCTTCTTCAACTTGAACTCATGCCAAAAAAGTAAACACATCTTTTCTTTTTTCATGTTGAAAATGTGGTGTATATAATATTTTAAGTTAAATTCTGAAAGAGATTGATATAAAATTAACAAAGAGGACACTTGAATCATTAGGAACGAATAATATATTTTTGTGCAACTATTATAATAATATATTAGAACACAATTAAAAAGTTTATTCTAAAATCAGACATCATTTTCCGGACAACCTAATATCTATCTATCTATCTATCTATCTATCTATCTATCTATGTCTATCCATTATGCATCTATCTACCTTTGAGTTATCCATCATAGTTCACTTATTAGTAATCTTGTTTTGCAAACCATTTCGCTGGTGAGTTTGATCCACACTGTGTACCTCATTGCCAAGCACTTGTTTACGCTAAGTTTAGTCAGTAAGTCAATTCACTCTGATTTTTATCTCTTCCACTTAAATTTAATTTTTGAATTTCACTGTCTGTATTCAAATCCAAGTGAAGAATCGCACTTCTACATAATCTATCAGATTTTATATACAGACCATTGTTCTAACAAATTATTTTTTTTATTAACCGACTGATGCGGGTAAAAAATCTTCAGGATATGATAAACATCCTATGTGAATCTCAGCTTATATCTCTAGTTATTAAATTATTGGTAATGATTGTTTTGTTGGCGTCAGGTTATATTATGCCAACAATATGAAACATCATTTTTATTTATAAACGAATCTAAAAGATATAAGCCATGGAAACGTATTTGATTGACACTCAATTCGATATACCTAAATAAATTATTTTATTATTTTACATGTTAATATGGGATCCTTGACATTTTGTAACGTTATATAGGCATAATAAACATCCGTATGACCTTTTAAACTATAGTAATTGATTTTTCTAACTTTTCGACTGTTTTGACTTTAACAATATTTGCAAGAGTTTTTATTGGTTTCCAGATATCTCCTTTGCTTGAATATTGTTTTTCATTCTCATATTCCTCTCTTCAAATGATAGATCATATTTTCTCTTAATATCTGGATGTCTTTGAAATGTTTTGGTCAGATGAAGAATAGTCAACTTTGCAGAAGATAAAGGTGCTTAAATCTTCTTGGTTGCTCCTTAGACCAATCTAAAGCTTAAAATAATTTTCGCATTTATCTTGACGGCATCATCAGCTTTAAAGATATTTATATTTGAAGTGTCTTCAATATTACCACAACATATTACTCTACCTCTCTACTGTTGTCTTCTTATTTCTGTTAGGTGGCTATTTCTGTGAAGGACCTGCTGACCAGTAGATCAACCATTAGTTCCATCAAATCTAGCTTTACATTCTTGATTAAAAATTACCATTGAAAAATCAGTTTTCATCTACTTCACTTACAAGTTTCTCTTTGTAATGTTTACGTAAAGATGGTGATTGTTTTCATACCTAATGTTCGTAATATTCCGTATCGTTTCTCTCTGTAAATGTTTGCCATAACAACCATTTTAATTTTTTCTCAATTGCTTTCTTGAGTCATTCTTGAACCAGTTTTTTTTCTCCTCTTGCCAATATATTCTATTTCTTCTTTTTTGTTGATATTGATCTGTAATGTCCATTAAACTTTTCACAATTTCCAAATTTCGCATCATTCAATTTCTTTATAATATCTTTTGAAGATATGTTTTGCTTACAATAGATGACAATATTTATATTCCTGAAATGAAAAAATAAGTCTTTACGTATAGGACCCTAAAAATAAATAACAGTTTCGTCTGTGGAAGGCATAAACGTCTACAAAACAAAGGCTTGTCTATAAAGTGCGTTTCGCGTGCACTGACTGTTAATCAGAAATTTTACCTTGGAGTGCTGAGGCGTGGAAGGACTTGAGATGTGGTGCACACAAAACTGGTTCTAACACCATGACAATGCACGTAGACACACACACACACACACACACACACACACACACACACACACAAAAAAACAAAAAACCATATTATAAGTGAGGGATTTTTTTATTTTTTTTGCTCCCCGGCCCCATGTATATGCCTAATGTCTTTCCCGGAGACTTCTTTTCATTCCCGAAATTTAAATTGGAGCTGAAAAGAAATTGAGTTCACTGCTATAGTAGAAAACCCCCCAAAAAAGTGACTCTGTAAAACTGATAAAACATTAATTACAGAAATTAATTGTAGGAAATAGGAGACATCATGGGACAAGTGTATCAAATTGTACTTTGAAAAAGTCTAGAAACTAATTGTATCGAAATTTTTCAAAAACTATTTATGTGAAAATTGAATTTAATATATATATTTATTTGGTATATATATATATATAATATATAAATTTTAATTGGAAAAAAAATCCTTTTTGCCGACGTATCCGGATATTGAAATTTAGCAGGTCTGGACAGGTTAGCACTGTATTGGGCAGCATCTAGTTATAGTAAGATTATTTTTTTTTCGAACGTCACATCAATCTGTCTTGTTCAAAATTCATATAATTTAACTATATATCATATTTTAATATTTGATATTGACGACGATCAATTTCGTCAGTATTCCAGTACCCTCCTTTTTTTTTTCCGTAAAGCCTTTAATCCTTTTTTCATTGGACCCCAATTTCTCCAACCTTTTGCCAGGCGTTTCATATATATATATATATATATATATATATATATATCATGATATATATATATATATATATATATATAAAAACAGTTTCATGTGTCTTTTTTTCGTATAGTCCTGGGAATGACGATAAACCATTTCTTCCAATTGCTGTTGTTTTTCATTCTTAGGCCTATATAACTCAGGATAGCTCTAGTTAAAGGGTCCCACTAAGGCAAATTTCTAACCCATCCTTCCAAAAAAAAAGTACGATAAAAAATAAAAGTAAAAAAATGTTTTTATATAAAATATTAGTAAAAATACTATATTTATATAATGTATTTTCATTGAAAATAAAATTGTTTTCAAAATATTTTTAGATTTCGCATTAAATAACCCATGCGAGGTTGATATGCCGTTTTGTAATCAAATTCAACTGACCAAACAAACAAATTGAAAGGATTTTTTCATGACATTAAACCATATAATATCCTACAAAAGTCTTAAATTTAACTTTATTTTCTTCTGTTCGCTATAATTTCAACAAAAACTCCATATATATAGTTTTGTTGGTTGTTTTTGGAATACAGTTTGATTTAAGAAATTGTATAAATTAAAAGAATTTTCAATTTGTTTGTTTGGTCGGAAGAAAATTGAAAACATCAAAAAATAAATTTAATCGACTTTTTTGAACCTATATCTCTCTCTACACTTGATACATTATATAAATCGTATTTTTACTAATTTTTATTAAAACATTTTTTATTTTATTTTTATCGTATTTTTTTTTTGTTTTCAGTATGGAATTAACTGATTAGTGGGACCCTAAAACGTCCTGATGCATGTACGCCTGAACAACATACGAAATAGAAATCGTCATTCCCAAAACTATAGTATGACACATAAGCTGTTTTTTATTTATATATATACCTAATGAAAATCAACTCATTAATCGCAATAGATAAAAAAATGTTACTATATTTGACTATACTATAGTAATGCAATCTTATAACTGATTCAAGGTATTATTTTTTTTGAAAGACGGATATGTGCGTTCGTTAAAACATATCGCTTAACTAGATGCAAACCACTACACTTTAACTATACAGTTCAGTGGTATATCCACATACGGAAATATGTCTTAAGAATGAAAAACATAAAATGCCTTTGGAATCAAAGCAATCACTCAGTCCAGATCGGATCTCACATAGAGAAAAAAGTATCAATGAATTTCGTTGTTCAACCAGACCACGAATATAATTGAAAGAAAGTTAAAATCATGATAAGTACCTGGACTTTGGTTTTGACAAATATGGAATAAAACCAATCATTGCCGGTGCAATTTCTTTTGTAAGGATCCCGAAAAAATACTAGCAAAAGGTTTAATGAACCAACTAAAATAAACTTTGAAAATTTTCTTGAGTTTCATTTCAAAATACTTTACGGGAAAACATATAAAAGGAGGGTGCTGGAATACTGACGAGACTTGATCGTCGTCAATATCCAAATATGATTTTAAAAATGTATATATGGTTTTGAAATTCATCTCGATGAATTTCGTGGACAAGACAGATTGGTATCAAATGACAATTGGAAAAAAAAATCTAAAAAAAAGGCATAATGGATCCTTACTATAAACAATTTAATTTGGAATTAACCCAAAAAAAAAAAACTATGTCACATGAAGTTTCTAACAACTTAAAATTTTGAATTTAACAATGTAACTATAACAACAAAAACATTTCTGATTTCCATTTTTGCCTTGAAAAAAGTCAAGAAGACGAAACGTCAGTCATGGAAATGAGCTACTGAGTTTTTTTAATAGATAGATAGATAGATATATATATATATATATATATATATATATATATATATATGTACTCATGTACCTAAAGGCTCATTGATCTTTTTTAAAAACAAAACTTATTCTAAAAAATACTATGAACGTCATCGGCTATGGCTAATAAATTGTTCATCAAATATAAATATTGATTATAACTTAACACATGCACACTCAAAAGAGCATTTATGCACACTACTCGGTCACACGTACTATATATTTACAGTATCTTCTCATCACAACACAATTCACAAAATATCATTATTCGTCAGAATTTGTCTTTCACATTTATATGTCTACTATTCGTCCATGCATTGAATACTGTTGCCATATCTGGTTTTGGTGATTTTGTAATGTATTTTGAGAGTCTTGATCAAATACAAAGAAGAATCTGCAATGTTATTGGTCTTGACCTGATATCTCAGCCTCAGTTACTTTCCCACCGCCGTAACATAGCTTCCCTATGCCTTTTCTATAAATATTTTCATAATCGTTCTGAGGAAGGTCTCATCATTTTACAGTTGAAAGGGCTAGATGTAACCGTAAGTTCTGTACTAATAGTTTCTTCTTCTCTCGTACTTCTCGCTTGTAGAAATCCCTTACGGCTTCTTGCTTTCCAGCCAACTTTGATCTTCAAAAATTTAAATGCGTTATCAATCATTATCTGCTGTCTTCTTAATTCCTGTTTTTTTTTTTTATCGTTCTCTCTCCTTCATAATTTTTCTCATATTCTCTCATACTCAGTAACTCTTTACGTATTAGTGGCTTTATTGCCTTGTTTGAAGTGAAATGATTTTTTTTTTAAATTCAATCGTGTCCAGGCAAATCTTATACAGGCAAAAGACTTCACATTCCGAAATGGCAGAATGAAAAGTAAAAAAAGAAAAAAAGACACTGGATTAAACTTGGCCTCATAAAATACGAATAACGTCAACCGAGCAACCACCTTAATAACGAATCACCTCAACCAATATCTATACCCCCCCCACACACACACGCACAACCTTTTCCTCTACTCTCATAAGAGATACAAACAAGGAAGAATTTAAAGAAATAGAAAAACAATAAAACAAGGTGAAAGATAACGAGAGATAAGTAGTAAATTCGTCATAGACAGAGGCATGGCGTGTTGGAAAGGAGAAAACTGTTAAATAAAGAGAGAGGGGAAAAGACTGAAAATTGCTGAGGACCGAAAAGTCAGAGGCTAAAGAGGAGGAAAAGGAGACAAAGAGAATGGTATAAGCAAGAAAAAAGGAAAAAATAGGAAAATAGAGAAAGAGAAATGAGAAAAAGGATGATGGGAATCTTTCTTATACCAAGAAATTGTCGCGCGTGCTTTGCGAGGATAAGAAAATATCAGTTTCGCAAATCTGATATTTCTTGATTGCTCGTTTTTTATTTTTATTTTATTTTATTTGTTTTTTTAATTTTTTTACATTTTTTTTTTCGTTGCTCTTTAAAGTTTCCCGTCATTTTTTCGTTTTTCTTTAAAATTTTCTCGACAATTTTCATTTCCTTGCAATTTAAAAGTTTCCGGTCTGTTTTTTGTTGTTATTGTTCATAGTACCTTAATCTTTCTTTCCTTCTCATTTTTCTTCTTTCTCATTCCTGATTTGTTTTCATTCATTTGTATCGTTTTCTATCAAAATGACTTTCTATTTTTTTCTTTTTTCTGCTATTTTCTTTTCTTCTCTTTTTACGCGTAAGTTTCTTCATTTTTTTTTTTTTTTCTTTATTTTAAATATTCACAAAGCTGAACTTCAGAACCAATCTTTTTCCGCTATTGCGTTTTTTTAATCTTTTCCGTATATCGCACCAGTCTCTCTTCACCTCATTTGTTTCTTTATAAATATATGAGCATGCACTCATATATACGAAAACAAACCAATAAGTCTGACGTGTAGTTATTAGGTGAAATTTTATCTTAAATTTCCACTGTATGATGTTCGACATGCATTACTAATGGTGAGGTGATGGGCTAAGTGCATTTACAACAAAGGCATTTGGAAAGATTTTACAAGGAAGAAAATCAATGCGTTTTTCACTAATACTTACTGATATACACATCTAAAAATAAATCAATCATTATACTTTCGTATAATGTATGTATGTTCGTGTATTCTGTATGCATTATATTTAATAGCAGAAGCAATGACAGGAAACAGAGGGACTATTTTCTTAGCTTCCGACTTTCACTCAATCACCAATCGACTTCCGAATCACTTGAGCCAGACTTCAATGTAACATTTTACCAAATACATAAATAGAAATATTACCGTCTACCTAACGATAATTAATTGCTTATCCAAGAAAACCCACATTGAAGGTATGGCCACTTTTCGGACACCTTTTTTGGATTCAAGTCTATCACTTCTTGACACTTGCTTTAAAAAGATGCGGGATTTCTTCAGTTGGTTCAGTTTTTTAATGAGAATTGTTGCTTCCGATAAATTAAGAAAATATTTACCGTTATAAAAACTCGCAATAATATAAGCATAAAATAAATACTTAATATGTTTTGCTGTTCAGACCAGCAATGATTATCTTGCTTTTTATACTCACTAGAACTAGAATATGTGACTTTTTCGACCCGATTAATCCGAGGAAATTGCAACTGCCAAGTCTAGCGTTGAAAGTCTGAAGTCTTGAGCCTCATGTCTGTAAACAGATAGGATTGTATGAGTATCCTGACTCAGATGATAGAACTGTATGAATATAAATATTATGTTTAAATCCCCAGAGTTTCAATACTAAATTGTTCAAGAGATATATGACAGAGTGGATTAAAGATTTTAGTTCCTAGGCAGATGTGAGTTCAATCCCTGGATTTGGTATTTCTGAAAAGTCACATTTGAAGAAACGGCCAAACAACACGTGAATGTCTGGTTAGTATTAACTAAGTACGAAAAACAGAATAAAAAACAATGTACCTCTATGGATGGAATAAAAGACTAGGTTCGAAATTCAGAAAAAAGTTTACCGTCTACAAAAACAGGTACTTGAAGAAGGCAGGAGTGTACATCGACCGACGCATTGTCTAACAAACAAGAAGATCATGCTAGTCCGAATAGAATATTTCAACTATTTCGACAAAAATAAGTGAATATGCGTTTTAGAATGACTTTATGCTAACAATTTTTTAAGATTTTCTTGAGAAAATTCTTTTTTTTTTGTAATTCTGTATTAATTTGCATAATTATTGTATGTGAATCCTTTTTAATCGAGGACATAATTTATCCTTCCCAAAAAATACGAATTGAATATGAATACAGATTATCTCTCCAAATGAAAGTTTAAGTGAGGACGATCCTTCTTTGAACTTTGTAGATTGGTGCTACAGAATTACAAAGAACTATACCAAATAACAGAAACCACATCAATTGAGGACTTTCAACAGCAGCACCAACTAAAATAGATAGCACGTGTAACATGAGAAAATAATGATATAAGTTCAGATTCTGGTATTTCGCAGTATTTCAAATAGAAACCAAGAAAGGAAACTCTCATCAATACTGGAAATAACGATAACATTGGACTTGAGAACGTTCTTTTCTTGAAAAATAGTTTTAAGAGAAATATTTTATATATTTTAACCGAAACTAGCAGTGGCTGCTGAGTCAATGTATGCTGAATGTTTCCTTATAAGGAAACGGCTAATATTACCATTTAGATGAGAAAAACCTATTTTTTAATTCTGTATTAATTTGCATAATTATTATATGTGAATCCTTTTTAATCGAGGACATTTTTAGATGTCATTTATGCTTTTTATGAAAAAAGAAATATGAAGTAAATACAGTTTATCTCTACTGGAGTTGGAACTCGACACCTCGCTGAGTGCCATTTTCTATGCTAATCATCGTTAGTATTTTGCATTTTATTTTATAACAGAAATAAATGCAAAATACTGACACCTATAATTAGAGCACTTGCGTTTTATGTAGCATCGCGTAAAAAGATGCCCCTTTTTGCAATTTGACCGGAAAATTGCTATTTCCACCCTAAATTGACAAGTAGCAACTTCTAGTGACCTTTGAAGTTAGTGCTACTTATATAATGCTCATCACCGAGTCAAAGTGCCCGAATAAGTTTATCCATATTTTTTGTGAAAAATTTTCTTCTGCTTTCCTGTTGAATTTTTACATTTTCCAATATTGTAGTTGGTAAAAAAAAAAGCCAGCATAAAGTTGTTTGATACACACCTGTTTCCAGGAAAATATTTTTTTTTTTTTGCCTAATAAAAAGTTGAATATTAATAATTTTTACAACCCTCTTTGCACTCGTAATATTTTTTAAAAAATCTTCCGTTACTTTATTTCTTATTTCTTAATTCATAAGATAAATTATGGACATGCGACATTTATTTATTAAGCTGTCAGTAGTGTAGTAAACATTTGAATACCCGCCATCTCTCTCTCGCGTTAGATCTATGCCCAGTCAAAGAGAACTAAGCGTACAAATGTCGAAGGATCCTCAAGGTTTAGTGAGTGAGAAAAGAATTAAACAAAAAAAGCAGCAAAGTTAGCCAGGTTCTCAAAATGAATATAGATTGATTGATCTTTTGAAGAAGGTCAAAGTAGAGTGTTGTGCTGATACTTTCTACAACAAACTGATGGACGAATTTGGCAAAAAGAAACGAATAATTTAATTAATTTTAAAATAACGTTTTCAATATGTCACTATTTATTTACACTATTCACATTGTTCAGGCTGTTGTCCTCATCTTTATTGCCATATTCACAACACTTCGGCAGTTGTACGCTACGACCTTCTTTAGGTGATAAAGTTTGGAATTTCGAACCGAACCCTTTATTTCATCCACCGGAGTAGATTGTTCTAGTTCCACATGCTATGCCTCTTCCGGATATCTCAGTTTCAGTTATTTCCTTTTATTAACACAATTCTCCAAGTTTTTGTTCACCTCTGCTGTGGTTAGGTATTGAATTCATAACCCTTTCATATCAAGTCATTGAATTACTCTAATCAACGCTTTTAATCACTGGGTCATGTGTCCTTGGGAACAATCTACCCCGATAGACGAAATAAAAAGTTCTGTTCGAAATTTCAACATATATCACCTGAAGAAGGCCGGAGATTACAGCAGCCGAAGCGTCGTGAATATGATAATAAAGATGAGGACAACAGTCCAAACAATGTAAATAGAGCAAATACCTCATCTCATAAATATAGACAAATATCATTATTTGTTGATTTTATTATTTTCTCGGATTTCTCTCGTAATCATTAAAGATGGGCTGCATGGTCCAGTTTCAAATGACCCTACGCCACTGTTATCTAATGTTTCTCAGAAATCCGCCAGCCCAGATATCATATGTTCCTCAGTGGATATCGTATGACACTCACATTGTGCCAAACTTCGTCCGACGACGCGAACGTTCTTAAAATTTGGTGTTCGTTTTTATTTTCTGTTGTCGAATGATTTAATATATTTTTTGCAGCCAAATTATTAATTGGCCCTCAAGTTGCAAGAGAAGCCCAAACAATACAGTTACTATTTACTTTTGTAAGAGTGTTTTAAAACGTCTATATTAACAGTTTTCAATGAGAAAGTTATTTTGTTTTTTTATGTTGGAACACTTAAAGCATTTCGCACATCGCAGAATTCAATTAGCGAAGATAAAAACTCTTTTTCATAATGTACGATGGAATATCGTCTAAAAGTGCGACATCCACACATAAACAAAATCGGAAATTAAATGGAAAACCCAGATTTGATAAGAAGTACACTGTGGTGTGATAATATTTATTTATTTATTTACTCATACTGTCAACACTTGTTTAAAAAAAAAGCATGAACTTGTAGTCTTCATAGTAAACGCAACAACAAAATTAAGTGAGGGAAGAGGAGTTGCGGCCACGACTTATCAATTGAAAGAACGGAAAGGAAAGTGTGTCACCTCAGGTCGACTGGTCTTTCTTTCACTTTACAATTCACTTCTGACTCCAACAAGAACAACACACTGAACTGCCGCTGGCCTTATTTTTCCCGCGTTATGTAAATTCCGCAGCACCGCCCATATGGCAAAACTCAACACAATATGCTTTCTCTCTGTTAGATTTCTCCTCACAAAAGTGACTCGGAAATATTGGTGGCTCAGTATGCAATGATTTTTAAAGTATTTAATTCACTCAGATTCAAAAAGTATTTAATTCACTCAGATTCAAAAAGTATTTAATTCACTCAGATTCAAAAAGTATTTAATTCACTCAGATTCAAGTTCAAGACAAATTTTGAACCCATTAATTGCGAATGATGGAAATTCTACTGCACTTAATGAATTCATGAAGGCCTTTTTTTTATTATCGCTCAATTTTACGCTCGTATGATAAGTTCTTTGCATAAAGGGTTGCTTAACAATTAACTGGTAAAATGACATTAATGGATGATTTGATCGATATGAATAAGGTTCGATCTTGACAGAAAGATAATTACGAATAGGATCGATAAGCGAACCTGATCAGTACGCTTATTCTTGTCAAATATTTGCAAAATCATTGTGTTTAAGTGGAGTGAATTTTCGCTATATTTTTTTTTTTTTTTTGCATTACAATTCCACCACAAACTGCCTTTTGATTTCTTTACATGGATCTTTTATTTAGATATTTATTTACTAAACTGGAGGTCATTTGATTAAACTGGGGGTTATTTGATTTAAACTGGGGGCCATTTGATTAAAAATAATCACTTTTAGAACTTTTAAGATTCATTCTTTTTAGTTAACGTAATTCGAATTCTGCTACAGGCAAAGTTTTGGTTATTTTTTTATCACTGTTCATTTTATTCTCTCTACATCTTGTAACAATTCATTTCACAATGTGATATTAGAAGATCTGCCAGGAACGGTGTAATGTTGTAAGAGTCAAAGTGCAAATTTACTGTAGATGACCTTGTGTTCAAGGCACTCTCTAGACATTTATGTTGTCGTGGATTAATTTCTCCTTTGATCATGGTAGCATTTTTTATTTCAAAGTTGTGATCAGTCTCGTTACGGTGGGCAACCAATGCATTTGACGTATTATTTTGTAAAATGTCCCTTTTGTGTTCATATAATCTTTTATTTAGATTCCTTGAAGTTTCTTATTTGTATTTTTTGTGACAATTATTACAGGTGATGGAGTAAACTCTTCCTTTTATTATTGTTTTGTAGCGTATTGTTTTGTTTAGT
>CAHIKZ030004732.1:600000-637500 GCA_903632075.3 Acanthosepion pharaonis | reverse complement strand
CCAATACTTGTTAGTAAAATTTCAGGTTAATGTAATTAAGAAGGCATGAACACAAACCTTCCTGTGTTCATTTGTACTGCTAGTTATTTAGCTAAAAGTTACATCAGTCCCATAGAACAATGGTGAAGTGTGAAGACGATTTTGGTAAATTGTCATTTGTTAAAAATAAAATGACTCCCAAAGAATTAATATGAAATGTGATATAGTTTAAAGGCGAAAGACACACACACACACACACACACATATAATTTTTTATATATCAAGAACTTTTTTGAAAGAAAAGATATAGGACAAATTGGAAAAAAGTATATATATATATATATATATATATATATATATATATATATATATATATAAAAGAAGAATGCACATCATCAAAATCCATCATTCCTCAGAGAGCATCCACTTAATATTTTATGACTATGTTGAAATAACAACATGTTACAATACGGATAAGTGTCTGCTAGGGAGAAATTTAAATTTTTGTATTAAAAAAGAAAAAAAAAGCATAGCAAAATTAGTCTACCAGTTTTTTATTACTGCACACCAACCATTCTAGATTTTTAAAAAGCAATTCTTTCTTTTTTCAAAAAAAAAATACTTTATTAAAACACCAACAATAAATTTTATAAGTAAGTAAATTTAGTAATTTTTTTTAAAGTTTCACAAAATTGTGCCTAATAGAGCACTTTAGCGAATTTTTAGCAATTTTATAGAACATGACAAAAATCGAATATGTTTCTCTCGTAAGGAGAATGAAATGCCTGGGGCTGTCACTACAAGAAAGCTCGAGTAATGGCAAAAAAGATAACGCGTCCAGAGTTCTTTTATTTGTTTTCTTTCAAGAGGATTAACCACGGGCTTTTCAAAAGTGAGATAGATGCTAGGCTTGACAGGCCGACGTGTGTCTTAATCTCACCTTTTCTTTATAAAAATATAGGTATTTGCTTTTTAAAATATTTAATCTTCGTCTTTGCAGGTGATCTTTCGTTGCACGTGATTTTAAGCAAAACAAACCGGCCAGATGTCTACACTATACAAATATAAACCCTCCCCCCACACACACACATTTAAAGACTCGTGACTCTTCTGACCTTGTGTCAGACTAAGCTAAGCTTAGTAAACTTCTAGATGTGTACGCTACGCACAAACGCGTACACTGATCCCCCCCACATACACACACACACACACGATTTTTTTTTGTTTTTGTTCTTCATCGAAACTTAAACATGTTGTTAGCCCAATTGTTACTATTTATTTAGTACTGTATACTTCCAGGTTCGTTGATTCGTTTTCACTTGCGCATATATCTTAGTGGTTACAGTAATGGTGTACCTCGTGTTTTTGCCGCCCTGGGCGATCGTAGAATTTGTCGCACCTCAAAACAATCTGGACATCTTTTTCATTACAAATTAATACTTTAAAAAAACCAAAAAAACTTCATTATACTAACTAAATAACTAATTCAACTAAATGTCGCACCCCTAAAACATGCCTCCCAGGGCTGACCACAACTCCTTACCGTACCTCTAGGGCTGCCAATGGGTTAGGGTGAATCTGAAATGCACGATGTCATCAATGCAAGCCTAATACAAAGTTGCCTGGTAAAACCAACTTGAAACTTCAAAGACTTTCTCTTGGGGTTTATATATTTGCAATATGCACATGGTATCTTTTACATGAAAACTACCAAACAGGCTCATTTTGCAAATACATAGATGGTATTTGGAAGTTCTTTGGAATTTCATATTTTTAATTGCTGCTGGAGTTGAGCTTTTTCTTTTGGGTAAGTAAATAAATGCAACTTTGTAGATTAAAGCTAAAGGATATGTCATATTGTAATATATTTCAAATATTGCAAAATATCTCTAACTTTTCAATGAAGTGATGTAAAATATAAAATATCACAGTGATGAAGTTTTCTTCTTCATTTTTTTTAAAGAGAGAGAAAGAGAGAAAATAGTGTCACCTCTATATTTTCCGAAGAGAAACAAATGTTATTTTAAAATGTGAACAAAATTTTAGTTTCTTGGGAAATGACAATTGTGTTGATGATTAAACTTATCAAAATTCAATTCAATATTTCTCACAACTCCTAAAAAAAGACAAAAAAATATTCTTTCCAGGAACCAATTTTATTCATAAAGCAAGATCCCGAATGCGACGAAGATAAATAATTTTGTTGAAATCAAAATATTTTTTTTTTACACTGAAAAAAAAATCTGCAATACTGTAGGTAGGTAGGTAGGTAGGTAGGTAGGTAGGTAGGTAGGTAGAAAGAAAGAAAGAAAGAAAGAAAGAAAGAAAGAAAGAAAGAAAGAAAGAAAGAAAGAAGCCAGTGTAAATGATTTAAAAGAAAGAACAAAAAAAAGTTGGGATGTGTGGTTTGGTTTGTAAATATTTACAAAGGAGAAAAGGAAGTAAAAAAACAAAAACTAAAAAGGGATTAAAAAAGAAAACGCTTGAAAAAAATACAAACGAAAAAGAAAAGCTACAAAAAAAAAAAAAGCAAAGTAAAAAAAAAATAAAAGCATTAATAAAAAAAATCTTGTTTACTGGGACATCGCGAGTTCCTGAACTTTATTCTAAAACTGTCTTGTTAAAATTGTTAGAAATCTGATGTTGGTAGAAGAAAACGCACACACATGCGACTGGTAACTTCTCTTCCTATCGTTGTAACAATAAACAATCTTAAACAGATCAGGGAATATACCACGTTCTGCTAGGACGACTACAACAAGAACCTGAGTTTAACTGCGTTGGCTGCTGCTACTTCTACTGCTGTCGGGGTCCTCACTCTTCTTTTATTAACGACAAATATACAATCCTGTGTCGCATATATCCATCCACTGCTAGCTTTATGAACAGACGACAGGTTTTCTTTAGGCATACCTTCTTCTTGGAATATATTTTCTTTATTCTTTCAGTTCGTACGTGGATTGTTTTACAATGATGATTGTTGACAAGGAAAGTTTATTTTCTCGATGATTTGGTTCAACTGCAAGAAAAAAAATCAAGTATGGAAAGGTTACGGGAAAGAAAGCAAATGCAACAACAAGCTAATGACAGACGAATTGATAAATTTCTAACTTTGTGAATAACTATTCTTAAGTCTTCATAATTTGATATAACCATATGTGATTATTATTAACTGGGTGTGTGAGTGTGTGTGTTTTTTTCTTCTACTCTTCTTCTTCTTCTTCCTTTCCTTCATCCCCCCACTTGTGCGTGTGTGCGTTCATTTTCTGTTTGTCTTTTTTATTTATTTATTTTTTCATTCATGTTACAGAAAATATGTCGGTGAAGACTTTTAAAATTAACTTAACCAACATCAAGAACAAACCAGAAGCATAAAGCAAACTTTACCGTTAAAAAAAGGAAAGAATATTCAATATGTATTATTTTCATTTTATAATAGCAATGACAGTAACGCTGAACAGATACCTGTTGAATCCGGGAAAACGCAACGGTTGTCTGCAAGGAGAAATTTGACAGAAGTAGCTACCGGCTCCTTCTTCTTCGTCGCTTTTTTTACACGAGTACTATATCATTCATTCTTCCCATATATATATATATATATATATATATATATATATATATATATATATATATATAACTGTTCTTTTATAAGCTACGATATAATCTCTTCTTCGACTCACAAGCAAAACCTAAAAACTTTAAGGTTGATTATCTCAAAGTGAAAGTACGCTAATTTGTTTGAACTTGGTTCTTACGCTCTGGGAGTTTCTTTTTCTTAATTTTTTATGGAAATTTCTTTCAAGTTTTTAAAATATGGTCGAAAGATGACAAATTATACATTATTACTTCTTCCTTTAAATTAATTTCCTGATTTTCCTAAAAATGCATTCGGAGTCATTTGAAATGTTTACATTGCCTACATTTCTACTTCTATTGATGGTGAACCTGGACATTGTACAAGCGACAGGTAAATACCTTTTTAACTTTTTGTAGCTTTTAATTTGTTAAAAGTTATTCAATGTTTATTGTTTTTACTATATTCACATAACCGGATATTGATATCGTCTTTATTGATTTTTTTTTCAGAGTTGAAAAAACACTGATTTTTTTTCACAGGTATTAAATACAAATTTGAAAACAGTGGAAAGTATTGTAATGTAGACCATTAACATTTTTTTCCAGTATTATTTTCTGTTGTTCAAGATTTTTCAACTAATATATCAGTTTCTTCAATATTCTGAAGTCTATTTTCGATGTTATTTTTTTAATATTTCTTTCAAGACTTTTAAAGCGTTATCCGACATTTTACTTTTTACATTATTTAAAACTTAGAGTCACAGCTTTAAGGTTATAACTATAAGTTATATTTGCAAATAGCCAAAGATTGTAATTAAATAGCGTTATTGACTGGGTCGATTTTATTTCCACTTTCGACGATCATCTTCAAAATTTGTCTCCAGTGATGACGAAATTTGAATAGTCACTGTACTAACATATATCTTTTACTTCTTCGTTTAAAGTAAATTGCAAAAAGTTTTGATTTTAATCGCCATAGCCACAGAATGACTTTAAATTTTAACTGCGCTTGTTTTTGTTAGAAAAATAATTCTTGTCACAAACTCTTTCGATACGACAAACACATCGTAATTCAAAACACGAGAGCATGAAAAATGAAACACAGAAACTGAACTGAATGGAAAAAAACCCTTTTAATTTTAATGTGGCCGATTGTCATTGCTTCTCTTTAAGACTGTCAGTTGTAATCTATATTTAATAAAATCAAAAATTGCTGATTTTTTTTACTTGGCTTACTCAAAGTCAACTGGGAACATTCTTGGGCAGAATATTTTCATTTGCATGTCGAAATCTTTTAAAACATTTATGTCGTTCGTCTTGTTTTTCATGGTTAAAATATTCTCACTTTCAACCAAATTAATTAAATTGCTTTATAATTTTAATGCCTATTATTACACTTTCTGAATTTTACTCTGCCATTTGAAGTCAAACTTGTTACTTTGTATTCATTTATGAAATTGAGAAATTGCAAATCACTTTTCAATTCTTACATTTATCATATGATGATGGGTGGGTGGTTATGGTGGGATGCCACTGAAAGAAAGTTCTACCTTCGATTATATTTGATTTTTTTTTTAACCATATTTCATTTAGGATGACATTTTCCGCACAAAACTCGTTATTGTTAAAGACATTGAACAATAATTAATTATACAAATGTTTCTAGCAAAATATCTGTTTGCTTTTTTTTCGCTTTGTCTAACGATTTTATTTTTTACTATCAGAGTTGTCTCATAACAAGACTAGCAAAAGTTTTCTTCTTTTTTTTTATCAGATTTAAATTTTGAAACCTATCTCAAATTTGAAAATAGATTAATTGGACATTTCGCCAAAGTTGAAACTCGACTGATTACAATTTGTCAAAGAAAGCGAAAAATTAGCTACCTCTCTTCGACTTTATAATTTTTCCGATAATTCAAGATTTTATGGTTGATTGCCTATCAAACTATTTTTGTTCTTATCATAAAGTAACGATAATTGACTTTAAGGTTGGAAGAGATGTTTGGAGACAGGTAAAGTGTGTGTGAGTAAAATGAAAGGAGAGGCTGAAAATTATTGGTCTGACCAAAAAGAAATTAAAAACTGATCAGATTTGGGAATTAGGGCGGACCATATATATATAAACTAAACACGTCTACTCTAACATATTTCGCCGATCATAAACACACGCACACACGTTGCATATAAACAGAGAAAAAGAGAAATATATGTAGATTTAGACAGTGTGGGCATAAAAATCAACACTGCATAATGACTGTCAGTTTGAACCCTCGATCAATCTTTATAGTATGGAGATCGCTTGAGGCGTGAAATTGACAGTCACTATGCAATGTCGATTCCTACAACCACAATTCATAAATCTACAAATGCTCCATCACTAAGCACACTTCCCTTACAAATATAGGAAATTTGAAACATATATATTACAGAGATTTTCGATTATATTCTGTTTTGAATAAAGTTAATGTACATTGTACTGTCAACTCTTCATTTTGAGCTTGATACAAATATTAACTTCTTTCCTGTACTAGACCTCTTGTACACTAAATTTATATTCGATTCGAAATGTAAGTTTACCACAAGGTTGATATTCCAAGAGTGACCCAAATTTTGCTTTGTATCAAATAATAATAAATTATATAAATTTATTTCCATTAAAAGTCTCCGGATAAAATTTAATGTAAATTGACACATTTACTCAGAATAGACTGCATATGTGTAATAGGTGAATTCAAAAGATCCTAGAACACCAGATTCTTAAAACTAGAAACTGGATACAAAGTAGAAAACCTTTTTTTTTTTTTTTTAATAAATAAATAAAACGCTGCAACTTTTGAACACACCTAAAACAACAGGCCATATCTACAATCGGTTTTCTTATCTGAATGTTTATAAAAATGTGTCTTTGCTTTATTTTTACTCGTCATAAATACAATGCTTATTGTCAAATTTTGACATCAATTTGATTTCCTCCAAAGTTAAAAAAGATTTAACAACTTTTCCTCTCAATAATCTTTTACTTTTATACATCGCTAAATGTTTAGATTTCTTTATATTTCAATGTCTTTTCACACAGACCAATCTTTAATCTATCATGTTGATCGTAAACACTTGCTAGTTTCTGTATATCATACTCAAATTATTCATTCCATTGAAAATTGTCTTGTTGCTCTGAAGACAGGTTTTATTTTAGATCAACGACTTTTGTTCGCCAATTCAATCTTAAACCTCAAATGTTTTTTTTTTTTAATGTATATCATTGTTTTGAATTGTATTCGAATTTATCTTTTATAAAATGATTTACTTTAGAAACTGTTGCTTGTTGCAATCCTTTTAATAACATGTCGTGTTTACAAGATATTGAAAAGTTCTCGGCTTGGCAGATTTCCAAAAATAAGTATACTTGGGTTTCAAATAGACGGACCTGGACGATTATTCTCTTTAGGAGAAAAATCCACCCATGAAATCCTTATTCCAACCACCCCGTTTATGAAATATTCAGAATTTTTTTCTCCCACCCCTTAACTTAGGCTACGTGCATTCTCGAATAAAGTGTTTCATTATTGAAAATTACAAAAAACTATTTAAGAAAAAAAAATCTATGAGTCCCGTCTATTTGAAATTTAAATGTATTTTAATGGCCGAATACTAGTTTTTGTAAGTCAGTCCAAGAACTTTTTAGCACCCCCTCATACACTTCTGATTTTTTTTTAAATAGACCACAGTGAAACATTAATTTAAAAGTTGAAATCTTTTGTTTAATACAGAACTCAGCGAATATTTCTAGTACATTTTTTATTTGATAAAGCGAAGGAAAAAGGATCCGTTTTCATTCATTCCTCCCGACCCACAGGCACTCTGGAATTGTGAAAATATTTGTCCTTCTTTTCTTACTTTGTCGCCGACGAAAACCAGGAAATGGCGGACAATTACGATTTTTCCCCTTTCTTTTTGAGTTGGATTGGTTCTCCTCCTCCGCTCCTTTACAGCCACCTCAAACAAACAAACAAAAAAGCGCACAGGATTTTATTTTAACCTAGAAACAGAAGAAAAAAAACTGATTGTGGCCAAGCCCTGTTATTATATATCATCCATACATAGTGTTTGCTGTGTAGGGTGTCCATTTGCATGCAATTTTACACGTAGACTTAATCTAAACCAATTAAAATTCGAAAACGAAAATCAACATGTTTCCACTTTAATCCATAATACTATGTGAATTTATTGTGCTCAAATGGCCTTAATTTGAAGTTGCTATCCGAATACAATGTTTCACATTTTTAATAACTTATATATGATGAAATAAAAACCAATAAGAAACGATATTTACTTGAAATTTCGGATGGATGCGTCATCTCTCCTTGAATTCGGAACGCTACAAATTATAATAACGTCAGTTTAAGAGTCGAATGTGAGTGAAACATTATTGACCAATGAAAATCAAAGAAAACAAAAGTAAAAATACCAGAATTTTTCTTATTTTTCTCCATATCTCATTCTCTGGTGAAGCTTTAATAAAAATGAAATATGTTAGACTGATAAATGTTTCCTATTTATCTTATCATTCTGTCGCACTCCGATCTGTATTTGATCTATATTTGAGCCCAACTCATATACGAACTAAATGACCTTAAAGAGGCCATAAAAGGTTCCTCTGGTTCCGCAAGTATGACGGATATTTTCATTTGACGCAATTCCATATTCACTTAGAACTGGGTTTGATCAAGCCAAAATAATAAATATCCAATGTTTGATTTCAATTACTCAGAGGATTTTATGAAGTTTTCCTTTGCCTTTAATAACGGAAGCTTAGGTAAGACGATCTGTTAATTTGAACTGAGACAAGGATCTAATGTCAAAGGTAAAAGTATCTTTTTAACGTAGGCTTTTCAACGAAACGCCTGTGACATTTTTTGTATAAACACAAGTACCAGGGAATGCCTTGACCCTCTTTAAATGTAATGGAAGAATAGCAGTCTGGAATACGAATTCTGGGTGCATAACGTCATGAAACAGGATCGCTTTGTCCTGTTTTATCTACTAACTCAAATCAAATTTTACGTTAATCCTAAATGAATGTTTAACTTTTCGCAAAAATAAATTGTCTTGTTAAATCGGAAAAATGACAGATCTTATTTGTTCCCGTTTTAAATTAAATTTAAATAACTTTTAGGTATGTAGATTTTGAATATATTAAAAATGTTTTAGTACAAGGGCTGGTCAAGAGTTACAAGTAAACTTGACAAAATTCAAAGAAGAGTCTATAATATAATCGATCCTGACCTGGCATCTCGGTTTTAATCTCTTTCTCAGAAATATTTCCATGGCAACTGTTCTGATTAACTTTTTTCCTTGGTGCCTTAACTGCAAGAATTTAAGATTAGAAAGTTGGTCTCACCGTTTTACTGTTGAACTGGCAATATGCAACCAGCTGTTCTATTCTAATAATTTATTTTGACACACTTCCCTTCTGATTTATTCCTTCCCTGCCATCTACAATCTTCAAAAATTTAAATGCAACGTCAATCGCAATCTTCTGTCTTCTTGAACCCTGTTCCTTTTATTGTCCTTTTCCTCACTTCTGCTCATTATAGTCATCTCATTCTCTTTTACGCCCAGAAAACCTCTTGCTTCTTAGTGGCGTTATCGCCTTGCTTGTGGTAAAATGATTTAAAAAAAAAAAGAGAAACGAGCTCAAAAGCTGATTTAGCAGATGAATTAATGCATATGAGTTATCTCCCCTTGACATAGACAGTGGAATGGGAAAGAGTTAAGTTTGAACTTTTAAATACGACAGACAACGGAAGAAGACTGTAGAGCACAATGCCCGAAAATGTATGACGACAACAACCAAAATAAGGAATTCAAATATATCAGAATAATAATGGAAAAGTCATTTTACGAATATATATTATTCAAAACTTTTGACAATATTTTTAATACAATATGAAAATAGCTAAAAATCATTTGAGCCAATTATTATTATTATTATTATTATTATTATTATTATTATTATTATCATTATTATTATTATCTAAGTCCTCCATAATCGAATCTTGATCTGGTATTTTCACAGTATTATGTTCGTTCTTTATGGTTAATTGCAAACATTTGGGTAATATTAAAATATATTTGTTGTGTGAAATACTTTTTTCATCATAAGGCAAAGTACTGATTGATGTGCATACGTAAAAGAGAATCCAGTCTCCCTCAACTGCATAGTTGGGATCCCTGTACACTTTTAATTGTATAATTAGACTTTTCACTCAGAATGTCATTTGTCTGTAATTTGGGATTGCATGAATTGTATATCGCCTTACTATATAAAAAAAAACCCTAAAATGAATGGTTTTAAATCTCTACAAAAATATCTGTTGTTTTCTTTGGTATTTATTTAGTACACATGACACCTTTACCGCTTTTTACTTTGGCTAAGAGATTAAATAATTTTAATTCGACTTTCCTCTCCTAATGCAAAGATTTTACAACATAACGTATAAAAGCATTTGGTAAATATTCGGAAGGTTGAAAAGCTTCCGGTTCGAATTTTATTAATGGCTTCATTTCCGTTTCTAAGAAATTAACACAGAACTTCTTTTTTCTTTCAAGAGAAGTAATTACCTCACACCGTTTCTTCTAGGTACTGTGCATTCGCGCTTGTGCATCTTAAGCAGGTGTGAATTTTTCTACGATGATGGTAGTTGTTTGTTTGTTTGTTGTTTTTTTTTCTTTTTTGTCACTGAACCTTGTATACCACAAAACCGGATGCATGAAAGCACATTTGGTGTAAGGGCGATGGGACGTGTAGGTGTTATTCATTGTTAGTGTTTCAATCATTATATATGTGCGTCTTTCTTTTAATTAAACCACTTCCTCCCATTTCCAAAATGAAGAACACATATGAAGATATGTGAACAGATTTTACTATCCCTGTTTGCAGTCGATATATTCATAGGAGTCACTCTTTTTTAAAATAATACATCAAACTTTGCACCCTTTTCAATATAATAGAGAAAACATAAAATAAAAAAGTTGAATAAATTAAATTGTGTGCGTGTGAGAGAGAAAGAGATGCAAGTAGTGTAAGCGAATCAAGTTATTTACGTTCATTTTCGCACATACTCGTGGGAAAGATATGAATCTATCTCTTCTCCCCCAGCTATGGATTAAATAACATGGCTGAGTGGACTCTCTTGTTTTGAGCCCCCTAATTCAAACCCAGCTTGAAAAGGAAGTTGATCAACCGAACTCTATTGCTGTGGCTGCAGAAGATATCGTAACGCAACCAAACCCCAAAGGATTACACAACTTTGATGATGATGATATAGGACACAAAGTAATAGTTTCAGTTAGCTTAGGCCATTGTCATCAGGTTGAGAGTACACATATTCAGTGCATTCATTTTTTTAATACTCTGCAAAATGCACACGTATATGATAATCATTATTGAATGAAGGATCTGATTGGAAAATTAAAACAAATTCACGAATGACTTGAAAGATTGACCATTTACGCCATAACTTTCAGTCATTGATTTCCGGTTCATTATCTTAGCATTCATAGTTTGGTTTACACACACACACACAAATTCTTGTTACGATAAACGTTTCGGTAGACATTCCTGTTGTTTGAACAGTGAAATTAATATCCACTGGCCTAGATATGGAAAGTCATATTAAAGAAAATGTGCCTCCCAATGTCTACACAAATATGTGTACACACTAGATGTACTAAATTTTTAAAAAAATCATTGCTTAAGATGTACACCACATGTATTTGTATATTTTTGTATCATTATGGTATACCAGAATTATCTCCCTTGTAATGGTGACACTAGATTGGCACACTGTCCGAAGATGTTTACTATTGGTTTATTTTTTTACGGCTTATCAACCCATTATGGGTTATTTAAGGCTAAAAAGTATTTTTAGTTGAAGAAATAATAATTTGTTTTTCTTTTGAGAATGAATATTGCATTCTCATTTTTATTTTTTTAGAATAACAATGATTTTTGCAGATACACGTTCTACTATTTAACTCATAGCTGGGGATTCATACTTTTCCCAAGAGTATTTGCACTTAAATGAATGTAAGGAATCTGACTGGAATTCGCACTCGGCTTTTCGATTTCTCATTCCAAGTTTCTATCCATTGCAACACCCGCACATCCGAATGTTTACAAAGCGGGGAAATAAAAATAACTAAAAAATATATATTTCAAGACTCACATATGAAAATTTCTAATAATAGTAAAGACTTAACAAAGTATCGGTTTTATATATGTTGTCATGTTTTTACAACATGACGAAACTAGTATGATTAATAATGATTCCACAGTAAAGTGGTGTTTGATATCATTGTGTGGAAGTAGAAATGAACGCTACTTCATTTGGATAGAATGGAAATCGTCATCTACCTTCCACAATACACAGAATTTAGCACTAATTTACTAAAGAAACTTATTTTCTTCTTTATGTGCCGTGTTCTTTCAAGACGTAGGTGATCATGTCTCTCCACAATTTCCTGTCCTCTTAATAAATTTTGTCATTTTGTTATTTCTCCTAAACCTTGTTCCGCTATCCATTTACTCAAGCTCACTATGTTATGCGCTGTTTTCCTACGTACCTCTTTCTCTTTAATCTGTCCTGTGAGTATCAGATTTTCCAGACATTCTTTCCACATTCTTCCCGATGTTAAGTACAAGTTTCCTTTTTGTCTCCATTTATTCAAAGAAACTTATCAATATTTGTTAGTGTCTGAGATTAGTTTTGTTTGTGTGTTGTTTATTCTTGTAGTCTCTCTGGGGAGCAGAGACAGGGTTGCAACCTCACCAATTGTTGCTGATGACGATGCGATTTCAATAGCAGGTGAATTTTTAAGGACCGGAGGGTAAACCCGACACTCAATATAGATTGTCTTTACAGAGCTAAAGAGTTTAAGATTATCTATAGACGAAGGGAGAAGTGAATTCATGCCTTTCCCAAAAGTGAACGTAAACTGTTTCAGCCAGTGTTTGAACTCGGTTTAACTCTTATCGTTAACCGTTAAGCCACCCGCACTGCCTGAGAATACCACTGGCTTAAACATATACACTCCATGATTTTTTTTTTTTAATATTAAATTACAAAATATGCGATGGCATTTAGTCTTCGTTAGCTTGAATTCCTTTTTGTTGGTCTTTTTACAAGAGTCTTACGGTGGGGATTTGTCAGTGTTCGCTTTTTTTCTTTACACTTCTCGAACTGGAGAACCCAGCTGTTTACAATTATACTCATAGTTATTATTTCTCTGCCTGTTTCCTTACTTAATACTTTTTTTTATTTCCTCTTTAAATGATATTGTGTCATTTGAATGCTGCCGTAAGACGATGCGTCTGTTCTCATTACATTAACATTTACAAAAAAAAAGTGGTAAGTGTTTTCCGAACAAATCCAAATAACCGTAAAACGATTAATAACATAATCTCTTCTTCAGCAATTCTAAATATTTCTTCTTATAATCTTAATCTTCTTTACAAATTTATATTGTTTCTAATTAGGGATTTTTGGTACACATTATCTCTAAGTTGATCTTAATTTTTCTTTAAATCTAAATCTGACCATAATTTGCTTTCGACAAACATCTTTTTAACAAATCCATTTTTCGTTTCAACATATCAATGAAAAAAAATGAAATTCGGTTTCCAAATGTTTACTCTTAGTTTTAATTTCAGTATTTTCTAATCTCTTCTCGATGTATTGTTTCACATAGACGCCGAACATCGGATTTTAGTAACACACATTTATCAATTCGGTCCTCATCATTATAAATCTGTCATTGTTATTCTTACAGTTTAAGCCAGAACTCTCCAAACTTGTTTTATTTGCTGTGCCCATTCAGGGCGTGGGTGATCATGGTTCTCCGCAACATCCACTCTTTTGGATCTCTTAGCAATGTCTGTTTTTTACCATCCTTCTCATTCCCTGTTTTGCTTAACACTAGGCACCTTCAAACAAAAGCGATATCTGAGATTCAAAATACACTTTAAAATAGAAATTTTTTTCTTGACGCTTTTATTTTAGTTTCAGTTCCAAGCTAATAAATTAAAATTAATATTTCCAATAAGCAAAATACTTTATTTAATTGATTGGAATGAGTTTAAATTTAACTGAATTTAAATTGAATTGGAATGAGTTTCTTTCATTGCTAATATCGGCCATATTGACAAATATATCAACACAACATAATTCTCTTTATTAAAAAAAATCTTTCAAAAATAAAATATTTTTTCTGAAACTTTGAGGAATATTAGCTGGTTTCAAGTTTAATCTGAATTAAAACAAATATTACTTTTGTTTAAAATATCGCAGAAACGCATTTTTAACAAGGCGATGGATGTTTTTATGAGATGCTGATAACTTAATGTTTGGCATTTTCAAGTAAATGGTCCATGAATTATATATAAATTTAATTACCCGCTAATTTAGGAAAATATTCTAAGTAATCTAATATTTTATTGAATTTTAGGTACTTTAGCTTTCAACAGTCTAAGAATGACTACTTACACTTGTTAAAAAATACAAATAAATTTTATATTTATTATAGTTTCTGATCTTGTTTTCTGATAATGTGGTATATGGGCATCTATATTTACAAAAATCAGCACATTTATAAACGCACAAAAAAGTTCAAAATTATTTTTAAAATAATTGTGAATAAATCCTGAAAGTTTAATCAAAATTTGATTTTTGCAAGAATTTTCCAAATCAATGTTTTTCACTGCAAAAAGACACTAAAATTCCCCATACTAATTTATAGTTACTCGTTGACGCAAGGAAAACAAGATTTTTAATCAAAATTGTATACTCATTTTTAGCGAATCTTTGTAGGTACTTGCACTAGTGCAGTTAGTGATCCATTCTTTCTTAAATCGTTAACTTAAGTTTTCATTAAATTATTTTTATATACATTTTGAATTTTATATTTAATTTGCTCAACAAAATGTAAATAATATATTGTAAAAAAATATTTTTAAAACGTATGTCAACGCTAGTTGAGTTCTACTTTATATATTCCTTCTTCTCTACATTGAATCAACATTCTTCTTCTATATGCCGTGTTCCTTTACAACATTGGCGATCATGGGCCTCAACAACTTTCTATTCTTTGTAGTTCTTAGCAATGATTATCAAATTCCATATTCTGCTATCTGTTTACACAACCTCACCAGGTAGGTTTCTCACTGTGCTTCCTCTGTCCCACTTACATTCAATATGCCTTGTGAGGGTTAATTTTTTCAAGCTTTCTTTCCTCATTATATATCCTAGAAATTTTAACATATTTATGCTTCTAATTGTCCTTTTAGTTTCCATTTTCCTTAAAACTTCCACATTGCTTACATACTCTGTCTATGTTATTTTCAACAAATCTTTGTTGCCTGATGTCTCCTTTTTATCTGTGAGAGAATTTGACATTCACAAAAGTGTTCAGTTAAATCATCCATAAACTAGACTATAAAATAAAAATTAATATTAACCCATAAAGTACTCCATAGTAAATCACTTCTCTATTTTACTAAACAGTTTTTTTTTATATTTTTACTTTAATTTCGAACAGCAGGTTTTATTTTTTCAAGAAATTTGAAGTTCGCATCTTTACGTTGGTTGTTTCTTTCGATAAGAGAATTTTCCACTTTTATTTTAGATTTTAATAGGAAAATTCATTTTAAAAATCATCTAAAAATGACTGGGTTGCAATTTCGTAAGCTCAACATTGTTTTACACAAGGCCGATGGGCACACTGTGAGGAATGAACTCACTATTTAGTAGTAATGGTCAACTATTCTAAAATATATACTATGCTTAGCACAAGGCCATAAGTAGGGGAAATCTAGGGAGTAAACAATTTACTATTTATTGTCAACTAGAATAAATAGCTAATATCCTATGCCGAGATGTCCACCATCATCGTGTTACGTGTTTGTTTTTGTGTCAGTTCACCTAATTCCTTAGCTAGTTACTGAAAATATCAACTACTCGAAAGTTTTATATTCTCATTACTATACACTGAATTTGATTAAATTTCTTCTTCGACTTGCATTTACATGCATTGGGAACCTTAGGCGTTATTCTAAAGGCCTCGAAGAATTGTTATTCTTCTACTGTTTCAGACCGTAAACGCTTTTCTTTCCAAGCTACCAATGCTTCTTACACGCTGAAACCTATTCAAAGATTGTTGATTTTTTTTTTCTGAATAAGTTAAGAAAGCTTTTATCCATTATCGAACTCATAATTACAGATTATTTGTGGAATAATAAATCTGTATTTCTTTAATATTAAATTTTAATTTTTTTCTGATTTTTAATAAATGTCAACATCAAATATTTTGAGCTATGAATATTCGCAATAGCATAAAGACATGAAATTAGGTTTTCTATTTTCTCCTCAAAATTATGCAATGACAGGTTATTAGCTTTCTATCTAATGTCCACCTTCCAAAATAATAAAATTAATAAGTATCTTCTTTGTACCTTTTCTATAAATACTTTCATGGTAAATGTTCTGATGAACTTTCCTCTGTGGTACCTAGACTTTATGAATTTAAGCGCAGAATTAGATTGACAGCGAGGTCTCTCATCATTTTACAGTTGAAATGGTTAGATGTAACCGTAGTGTTATGCCAACTCGCTTCTGGAACTCTCTTCCAGCTCCTTGCTTCGCACTCAACATTGCATTTAAATTTTTGAAGATCAATGTCAGTAATTATTTTTGTTTTCTTAATTCTTCTTTTATTCTTTTTGCTCCTTAATAATGTTTTTCTTTTTCTTATATCATTTCACGCTCAGTAACCACTTGCGTCTTAATGGCTTGATTACCTTGCGTGGAATGAAATGATTAAAAATTATGCATTAATCTAATTTTAGATTCGCATTTCATTTTATGGAAGTGCATAAGGTAATTATTTCCGAGTAAATGTAAACCATTTGAACTGAAATGTCTGAAACATTTTGAGTTTAATTTGATATTGACAAACCACTAATGTTCTTTCATAACTTTTGAACCTTTTCCGACTTTCGTTAGCAACCAGTATTATAACGTTTTAGCGTTGATAGTCTTTTCTCAAGGAATTAATCTTACGCTCTTCAGATTAGAACAAAGAAACAAAGCTTAAATCTATAAATCACTCTCTTAAAGTTTCTACTCTGCTTGCGATATAATCCGATCGCCTGTTCACCTTTCGTGCTTTGTCTTGATAAAATATTTTTCCTTCATAGGAAATCGATAATTTATTCGGTAAACTTAAAGCTCATATCTACAATAAAAATATATAATCACTGAAAGTCAATGACTTTCTCATGAGGTTTACTCTTGTACCAACTAAGGATTTCAGAATATCTTATGTTAGATGCACATAAAAGATCCTTGCAACAGGTTTCTTATTGCACAAGGAGGAAAAATAACGTAAAAACATTTAAAAATTCATAAGTCAAACACAAATCGCATAAACAGACAAATGATATATATATATATATATATATATATATATATATATATATATATATATAAATAGATAAATGAGATATATATATATATATATATATAAACATAAACAGATAAATGATATATATATATATATATATATATATATATATATATATATAAACAGATAAATGATAAATATATAAATATATATATATATATAATATATAAACATAAACAGATAAATGATATATATATATATATATAAACAGATAAATGATATATATATATATATATATATATATATATATATATATGAGAGAGGCAGTGTTGTTTGTGAATAGATAGGGAAGTTGTTTTTAAAAAATTGCAAATAAAGATTTAAGTTTAGAAAGCAAATCAAAAGCCTCAATCAGGATTGAATACTGCGTGGAAAAAATTATCGAAAACTTTCAACGAATTTCAATGCATTGATTGTAACCGCATCAAATCTTTTTTTAAAAGAAGAATCTATGTCCATCGAATAAGAAACAAAAGAAAAGTTTAAAATGATCCATTTTTAATAGAATAATCACTAAAGAAAAACGGATTTTTATCAGTATAATAACTGGAGACGTTTTTTTCTTAATGTGATACCTTCTTATCACATGAGACATTAACCAGAAGCACATATTTCTGTGAAAGTTATGATAAAGTGATTTCATACTTAAAATGGCTAAATAATTAATGCATATAGACAAGTAGACTATTTTTAAATAATTCTTTCAAGATACACTGTCTAAATTCTGTGTGATTACGTTCAAAATGATGTCGTTTAAATGACGCTTAATAAGCCGTTACTACCGTCGAGCAACCATCACAATTTTTCTCATTTTTTAAAACATTTATGATTAGTTAAATGTCTTTCTAAATACTCCTGCTAAGTAATTACAGGGAAATATTGGTTTTTGTCATAATATTTGTTGTAACGGTTTTTATTTGTTTATTGAAATTAAATTGAAACCTATTTTTGCATATTTGAACTTTTGAAACTTGGAACTATTTTACTTTTATTTATCATATAAAAACCAGAACCAACACTCAGAATAATAAATAACAATAAAATTAACAACTAATTGATAAATGTATAATATTTTAAATTGTGTATTTGTAAACCCCACGGTACTAACGGAATTTTAAATTATACTATTTGACAATGTAAACTTCATTAACCATCCCTTCATTATTCTTTCGACCTTTCTTTTGCAGATGACTATTTTCAAGCATATATGCAATCCTTCACACTAAATATCCTGCAGCTAGTTAGCTAGATGTGAACAAACGTATTAACATTTCTCCTTGAGAAAAACTAAAAGCCTCATGTCTGTTTATTGAATCCTTCTAATTTTTAATTTTATAGAAATCCTTCTATAATAAATCTAGTAGATAAACATATTAGTTCAACAATGGAACCCGTATCTCAGTAACTTTACCTTCTAGTTAACCTTGACCATAGCTTTAATATGACTATATAGACCAATATCTATACAGTAGATAATCCAACTGCAGAAAATAGCTTTTGATCCTCTTGGATCACTAACAGTTAAATGATTTATTGAAAAGTCCGGGAACGAAAAACTAAAAGTTGATTAAACAAATCACAACGGAAATAGAGAAAACAAATTACCGGCAGACGGCAATGTCCGCCATTTCCTGCCATTTTTGTTACGGACCTACGAAACCACATAAAAATGATAGTAATTAACAATATTGGTCGGTTTTATTACTTCGTTATTAAAGTTGCAATGGATAGGAACGATTTTTTTTCTTTTTTCAATCTTAATAAAAGATAAAGATAGACATATAGAAATTATTTAAGCTTACAAGTGTTGAGGCTATGTCATCAACTCATATTAATGTTTCATTTTGAGAAAAAACCGTTATTTAAACTAACATGTATAGTCAATTCTATACTTATGACTATATCCTGAGCACACGCAATGGGTACGCCCTATATGTGTTGATAGCATTAGGAGCGTTTAGTTTTTAACTTAATTCTTAAAGATTACTTTTGATGACAGCTGTCATAAACTATTTTTTAATTTTCGCACTGTGGATATATTGATTTATTGTTTCTAATAATAAAAAATGTAAGGAAATAATATATTTTGCACATTACACTTTTGTTATTTTAAGGTAAAAATGCAACCTAAATGCAATAATTTGCGTTGTTTATGGAGAAGGTTATGTAAATGATCGAACGTATCAAAATGGTTCGCGAATTTTTATGGTGGAGATATTTATCTAAACAATTATCCTCGGTTGTGAAGACCAAGTGTAATAGATAGTAAGGAAATCACGACTTTATTTGAAAATAATCAACATCAGTTGACATGAGAGAAAGCCAAAATACTAAAAACAATATCCAGATCAAACACTGAAAATCGATTATATACCTGTTTGGCTATGTTAGCCACTTTGATTTCCGCATTAACATTTATTCTGGTCAAAATTCTCATAATGAAAATATCAATTTCCTGGAAGTTTGCAAACATACGCACACATTGAATAACCTAAATATTATGTTCTGCATCTTTCATTAGATAGCATTAGAAGCGTTTAGTTTTAATTAGTTTCATTCTAAAAGATCGCTTTTGTTTGTAACAACTGTCATAATAGCATTCTAGAGCATTTGTTGGCTAAGAAAGATAAAACGTTCTGGGAGATGAAATTAACTGAAAGATGGCAAAAAATAGCGAACAGAATATTAAATATGACGTTCAATAATGTTAATACTGAAATTAAAGCTAAATAAAGTTAATACTGAATTATTTTTACTCAATAAATCAAACTCAATTTAAAATTGATTAACAACCTTCGATAAAGATAATTTTATGTAATTAGTATTTGATTTTAAACTGTTTCAGATTATCGCAATATTTTTATATTTATTTACATTATCTCTCAAACGTTTGTCGTCGTTGTTAAACAAATAATTGATTACTTGTAAGGATTTTTAGAAAGTAAATTTATTCCTTCATGTGATACTAAACAATTAATAAATTAATAATTACTTTACTTACAAGCCATCTTGATATCACAATTAGCTATCCTTCTTTAATGTCTCGGTTTCTAAGTTTTTTTAACGGATCCATGATAACAATCCTGTGACACTCATCTTGAAGTTTTTTAATATTGTAATTGTACAATAATGACTTTACTGATTATTGATGCATCGGTGTTATTTCTAGTATTTATATTAGTTTATAAAGTCACGTTTTTTATTTTCTTCCCAATATTTTTTTCGAATCAGGTACAAATATATTTTACAATTCTTTTTAAATGATCCTGTCCGTATTCGATTAAATATTCTGATGTTTTTTCATACTGCACAGCCTCGAAATGAATCTAGCAGCTAGAACTGAACCACCCACGCAAAATATCTGCATCTTGCTTTGAGGTTATTTAGTTCTTCATAGGTAAAACTCTTCATTGCATATTGTCTACCATACTGATCTTGCAAACTATTGAGAATGAATTCCCTCATCATCGGACATTCTAGAAACGCTCGTCAGTATTGTCCTCCCCAATAAATACATACTGTTTCTCACATTTGCTGTAAAAATTTTCTAAAATGCCCGCGAAATTTGACTAAATCTGCCATCTAAAGTTTTTATATGGTTTTTGGCTTCTGTTACAAACTTCTAGTGATTTCATTCATTCATTTCAAGTAATCAAAGCTCGACTGATTGATTGATCGATTCACCGAACACTCGTTTAGTCAAATAGATTAAGAATGCATTCGATTAGATTTTAATTGTCAGATTTAATTAGTGTGAAGATTTAATGTGATAATAATGGATTTCTTTTAAGCATTTCACTCCATTCAAGGCAATAAAGTCACTAAGATTCAAGGAGTGTGGAAAAGAAAATTACCAAACTGGCGACGAGATATATAATCAATTTAAAGTTAAGCTAGATAGATGTACCAGTAAATTTTATGCTAACAGTTTCTTTCCACGCACTTCTCGCTTGTGGAACTTCCTTCCGGCTCCATGCTTTCCAGCCAACTTTAATCTTCAAAAATTTAAATGCAATGTCAATCGCTATCTATTGTCCTCTTTCCTCTTCCCACACATTAGTAATGTTTCTGTTCTTAATTCTTCCACTCCCTGTAATCTCTTGTGTCTTAGTGGCTTTACTGCCTTGCATGGGGTGATACCGAATAAAAAAAATGAGAAATATCAAGATAGAATTGACATTGCATTAAAAATTTTGAAGATCGCAGTCAATGAGAGAGCAGGAAACCGGAAGAGAAGCGAGAAGTTCGAAGGAAAAGAAAAAAAAACATTAACATCAAATTTATGGTGAGAACTAACAATTTCAATAGGGAAATTATGTGACCTGGCGACCAATCTAGCATTTCGCTTAAATTGGTGAAGTGTAGGCACCATTGTTAAACGATCAGCGTACATTCTGCAAATCCTTACTTCTTATTTGAAAACTGTATGACGATCAATCGCAGAAGTCTTCTTTTTGTTCAATTCTTGTAACTGCTTTCAACCTTTTTCTCTTCTGTTGTTTTGGTTTTGTTGTTTTCTCGTAAATTTTTCGTATTCACTTTATTGTAAGTTTCTTGATTCTCGTCTTAATTTTGCTTTAATCCTTTTCAGTTGTTTTCCTGTGGCACAAACTATTAGCAAATAATGAATTGTTGTTAGAAAAAGAAAAGGCGGGAATTCAATGATCGGGCCAAAAACCCAGTCGTAACAATGCGTGTGATACATACAATTTTGTTTTTAACCACGGCTTCCTTATTTGTTTTACAATTGTACATAACAGTAGTAATAATCTTAATTAATAGTATAACAGTATAATTAATTAATTAATAGTATAACAGTAGTAATAATCTTATCGTTGTCCAATATGCATACTCACTTTCACGAGTATTCGTTTTATTCACTCTTGTAATTACTTTCAAATTATTTTTCTGTTTCTAATAAGAAACACTCCAATTGCGTTTCCTGTAAATATTGACACAGTTTGTGGAAAATAATATTAATTCATTGGTGCTACGTTTCTACAAGATGAAGGTTTGTATTGGCCAGGGTTGAAAAAAATCATATGCTTTTGGATAATTGATAAATTAAACTTCATCTGGCATAAGGCCACATTATTAGAACACTCAATGAGGAAAAACTCACTACGCTAGAAATAAGTTTACGAGATTAGTTTGTCAATATGGTAGGAGTGTGAGATATATATATTGCATGCATTAATTATTACATGCATGTACAACCAAAATCCTTTTCCATGACCATAGTAGCAACCATAATGGCGTTAGTATGGAAAATTCGCTCGGCCTGTACTTCTCCAATTACTACATGTCCCAATGTAGAAAACATAATATTTAAACAGGTTCAGTAAACCTAAAATATATGTCCAATACGTAGACAATATTTTTATTTTAGCGAAAAACGCAAAAATACATACTCGCAAAAAAATTAAAAAACAAACTTTGTCCTTAACTTTACTTACGAACTCAGTGAATAAAATAAACTCCCATTCTTAGACGTTCTCGTAGAATACAGTAACATAACTTTGACCATTTCATTGTATGAAAAACCCACGAGCAGGAACTCTAGCTACCTTAATTTTAAGAGTGAATGCCCACTCAGATAAAAAATAGCAGTGATTTTTAAAAAAAAAAAAAAACTTCCTAAAGAAAGCACACGAGAATTCATCCTCTCGTCTACTTTGCATTAAAGGACAATGCAAAACAGACACTAGTTAACAATGGTTTTCCTAACCACCTCATCGACGACCAGTTTAAACTATTTCTTTCCAAAATAAATAATAGCGATACTGAACGCACCGAAAAAATAACATTTTTTACAAAAGGCAAACGTCAAAAATAAACAAAATGAATCTTCACTTAGGAATATCATAAAGAAATACACTAACCCAGTTGACCCGAACAAAAAATTAAATTAAATATTACAAAAAATTTAAAACAGCTAACCTCATCCTCAAAAATAACAACACAGCTGCAAAATCAAAACTACATAAAACGAAAATTATTTACGAGTTCAAATGCCCCTTAAGGAACTGTGTTCCTGATCAAACCAAACTCCTAAATAATTACATCGGTCACACTACTACGTGCCTATCCAAAAAAACTTACGTTACACCTACTCGACCACAGCTCCATTAGATCTTATTCAAACTCACACACAAACTTACCAGACTCCCTCCGAATTACACTAGTAGAAAATACAAGCATAATAACCTCATGTAAAAAGATGAAAAAAAATAATGGAAGCCTTAATAATAACCCATACACCGAGTTAAAATGTAAAAATAAAATCATCTTTGACAATGGCTAAGTATAGACGAAAGCACTCGAAATTACAAAACATTTGGATAGTTTCTACACACTCTGTGTTCAGAAAAGAAAACACTTGTTTTGAACACAAGAAAGATTTAATAAAAAGCTTAATCGTAGTACGTTGTCTGTTGTCTTTAATGAAACATACACACATACATACATACATACACACACATATATGATAGGATAAAAAACAAGTAGGAAACAGATCTCAATCTAAAATGTTTCACTTCGTCAGAAATCAAGATAGAATTTCTATCTTGATCTCTGACAAAACTTTAATAAAGTGAAACATGTTAGATTGGGATCTGTTTCCTACTTGTTCTTTATCCCATCATTTTATCGGATTCTTATCTATACCTGATCTATATCTGATCATCTGTTCATATGTAAAGAGAAACCAAATTGTTAAGAATAAAATGTTTAGAAAGGGCTTTTTCCTTGTATTATTAAAGCCCTCAATAACATCAACTATAAAAACGGCCACAATGTGCTGACCGTGTTTGGAAAATAAAAACATTCCTATAACGCAAGATACATACATAAAAATTCATACATTCAGTTAAAAGTAAAAATAAAATTATCCTTGATAATGGCTAAACGAATAGCCGAAAGCGCTCGAACATACAGAACATTCGGACAAATTTTACATGTCCAGAAAAGAAAAAAATTATACGGGTACAAGAAAAATTAAATAAAAAACTTAACTGTAGTTCCTTGTCAGTCGTTATTGACGAAACTGGTATAAAAGAAGGATTGCTATCCAAATACACAATGTTGTGTGTGTATATATATATATATATATATATATATATATATATATATATATATATATATATATATATATATATATATATATGACGCGGATTCTCAATCACACCTACTTGTGAGTAGGAAAGGACATAATAGGAATAATGCGTGTAAATCAACTATATAATAATGTGTATTATATAATGTGTATGTTTTATTATTCGCAAGTGTCTAATAAATAACGAGGATGAATTAGTTATTCATTATTTTTCATTTATCATTTTCATTATTTATTCATCTTATTATTTGTTGGTTATTATTCACCTTAAATATTAATATTATTACAAATTCAGCATGTAATAATCTATAAATTTCTTACGTGAAGCATTTAAATATTTGTATGCTCGGATGAGATTTTTTTTGTATTTAAATACTATTTGATTTTCTGAATATATTTCTGCTTTCCAAATTTCCCTTAAGATTATCCATAATTGTTAATTCTTCCATAGTTATGATACATTTTTCCCAAAATACCTATCTGTGAGCACATATTTATGCCATTTTACCCAAACTTTTCGCGATGAAGGAAGGAAACTGGTCAAAACGTCATTAATAACAATTTCCGTCCCGAAGGTTTTTCCTCTAAAATGTTAAATAAAACAGTTTGTCGTATAGGTGGCCAAATCGAGAAGGTTGATGAATTGTAGAGCTATTTTCTATCAGAGCGATATACTTTTTTTGTGGGGTTTTAAAAAAAGAAAAAAAATGGCTACCAACTGACCGGTGTTGTTGGACTCGACGTGGTCGATTCCGTTTCTCAATTCACCTGTCAAAGCCGGCGACGAGTTGCTTTGACGTTTTTATGCCTCTTTCTACGGTTACGTTTAGGACCAGAGTGATGTTAATTTTTATTTTTTCTCTTTTCCCGGTTAAATGTCACTTTGCTTTCTACGGACAATTTAACAGCAAAGTACACACACTCACTACGCGAGTTAGCTTACCTCCAGATTATACACTACATGAATAAATCTATGGTTATTTTTATTATGTAGAGGTTTACCCCTTTTTTCCTGTTTAGGATTGGGTTTCCAGTTCCTTCTAAAGTTTTTTTCTTCTCTTTCACTTCCAGTGGCCCCTAGTGTCGCTATCGCCTTGCTTGGGCTGAATAGATTTTTTTTAAATCATTAGTACCTGTAGTTGTTTGTTTTTGCTTTCTTTTTTCATTTCTGCTTTCATTTTTAATTAATACGTCTAAATATTGACTAAATGAATCTCTCTCTCTCTCTCTCTCTCTCTCTCTCTCTGCTTTGGGCACTTCAAAGCCCTTTTAGGGCAAGATGTTGCACATATCACTGTAAGTGTTCAGACATTTTTTTTTAATTTGATAAAGTGCTCTGAATCATTTTGACATTAGATTGTGCATAAGGATCTTTTGTAAGATTTTAATTTTGGACCAAGATCGCTTTTATAAAGAACCCAATAAAATCACTCTATTCAAGATCCGGGAAAACATAGATTGGCGGAGAGTAAAATTATTGATTACTAAATTCTGCAATATGCTTTTGTATCAAATTATTTCGAACGTAATGAAAAAAATAGCAATGTCTATACATTTTTGAATGTTTATACTCAGTTTTATTGTCGAATTAAGTGGAACACGAAAAAGAGCGAATAAACAGAATTTGTCATAAGAATAAAATTTTAATGAAAATTATTATCCAAAATTTCAAATATCGAAAGGAAATTAAAGAATGTATATAACTGATGCTACTAAAAAATACTTTCAGGATTTAATATAACCTCATTAAAACTAAGAGTTAACTTTACAATATGTTATATTCACTTCGCACTAATGCATTTGGGAAAGGCATTAACACAATACTCCTCCGCCTCTATCCTCAGCTATATCATGATAGACCAGATTCTCTAGCCTTGGGTGGCAGCCAGTCTAGGAGAAGGATAAATCTAGAATCAAAACTCTGGAGAAGGCAATGGGAAACTACCTTGCCATCTTTTCCAAGAAGTCATGAAATTATTCAAACGGAATAAAGAAAAATAATCTTTTGACGGCCATGTTCGCTTACATCCTAAACGAATATGGCATTTTTATAAATCAGTAAATTTTATCTTTTTTTTATTTTTATTTTTATTTTTTTACAAAAAATCACTTTTTCTTCTTTATACAATTACGTTTATAGTTACTTTTGTAAGTGGAATATAAAAGTATATTATGCTTGCTTTTGATATTTTTAATGAGATGCTGTTATTACTAGTATTATTTGCCCGGCATTACGTATTCTTTATATAGCCATTGATCCACAATCTGATAAAAATATTTACAAACAGGACAGGTTAACATTTGTATGATACGGTGTCTTTTAGTTGTCATAATTGTTACACGGGTGTATCTTGACAATAAATAACAAATTTTAAAATGTCATTTTAATGTTATAGTTGCCGTCTGCGTCATCCATACATTTGAACACCGCTTAACTTGCTTTTTAATCAATTTAAATATTTTTATATTTACGTGTTTATGGCCAACATGTTTATATGTACATTCATTTTAAAATTTTTATTCTTGCTTGAATATTTTCTGTTATTCGTTCATGTATAAGTTCTTAACTATTCAAACAAAAATTATTTGTTTCTAGAAATAAATAACAATTCCGATACGTCTCCTTATTTGTTAATACGAAGCCTTCAGAATTATTTATAAAAACAAATTTGTTACACTTAATTTCTTTTAGTAATAAAATACGTCTCTCCTTAAACATTTTATTATCTATATTCTTAATATGATTAGATTTTATGAGGTGAAACTTGCACGATATATTATTTTTTTTATTGTGAAAACATTGATAGTGGTTCATAGACGTTCACACAACAAAATGAAGTGGATTTGATTACGCTGCTTCTGTTGAATAACTTATCCGTAAGTCTACCAAATTGGTATCGTTGTCATCGATGTAGACCATCTTTTCAGAGGAAATCGATCTATTCCCTTAATGGTGGATGGATTCTCGTGTGACTAAATAGAGTAAGGATTCTGCGTGTGACGTCTTCGATGGCGTTCATTTAGCTGCGAGACGACCTTTGCTTTTGTAGTTTGAACAGCGTCTATACAGACACGTCGTCAATGTGTCTGCATGTGACCAAAGTGATATACTGCGGAGTTAACGACGAAAACTAGTTTTTAATTGAGCAGCGTCAAATGTTTTCTGGTTTACATTTGACGTAAAAGGCCCTCGCACTTTTTTGACAAAATATATTATTCATATAAATATATGCCATCATTATTCAATCATCAAAGTTATTTTCTCTTGGCTTACACCACCTTCCAAGTAAATTGTGTATTCTATCATAAAAGAATGATTTCAGTTTTGTTCTGATGAATTCTTTGAGATTTTTTCGATCTCCCCTACGACTTGCAATCTCACAGCAGACAAGTGTTGCATGGAGCAAAGCAAGTGGTACTCTGGAGAATACATTGCATGAGGAAGAACTTCTAATCTCAATTCCATGATGCATCATATTTTGTTACAGAACATTGGTCTTGCAGGTGAACCAGTGGTCAATGTTCTTGCTCTGTAAAAAGTATTTTCTGTTCCAATGAATCATTCAAACGCATCTATTGCTCACCGGAATGCTATACAAATAAAATTTCAAGTTTCATTAATTCTTGATAAAAATAAGACAAAGGAAACTGTTTTTCCTCAGAAAATTCCATTTAAACTGAAATCTTGAAGTCTCTTCTAAATCTACACATGATTTTCTTCATTTTGACTCCATAAAATAAATCACCAGGACTTATATTCTCAGTGGCGATTGTCTTAACCAAAGACTAGACTTACTAGTGTTTCTTTCCATTAGCTCATGTAAAACCCATTTTTTTTTTAGTATTTTATTTTTTTCTATGACGTCTAAACGATGCATTGCTTGACTCACCTTTAATTTTTTTTAATTTGTGTTGTTTGCGATGCGCATATTCCTTCAAATATTGTTCATGCTCATCAGTTTTCAATTAATGAGGTCTTTCAGAGTGCTCTTTATCTTGAAACTAAAAAAAAAAATCTCCATTTTAAAACATCACAAATCATTTCCGTCATATGCTCGCACCAACTGATTTATTTCCATTGAGTGATCCATTACTAAGCTTTTACTGCAGAATAATATAAATAAAAGATTGTGTAAAATTTAGATTGTGTCTCCAGCGATAGTTTTCACAAAATAAAGTAAAATTATTGCTTTTCCGCAAACAATACAGGAAGAGCCTACTTCAAAATTAATACACAACTTTGAGACACTCTTAAGATTTCTCTAATATTGTATAAAATATATTAGTTGGAACTTTTGATAGCCAGCTTGTAAAATTGATATAAATATTATCAGACCGCCGAAATACTTCTAAAAACAATAACATATTAAAATCCTAATTTTCTTGGTCATCGAAAGGAGAAGAGTTTCTTAGTTATTTTTGTAAATGTTTTTTTTTTTCTTTCTTTTTTTCAAAAACTGATTATATTCCCAGACATTTCTTTGGAGCGCTCTTCTGAACTGTTATCGTCTTTGTTTCTTAACTCTTATTTATTGTAACACAAAATACGCTGTATAGAAAGAAAAAAATGTTTTTGATCTGATTGTTTTTCCTGCTTCGTTGATATCAAGAACTCTGACCAACCATCGATATCGAGTTACGCGGTAAGAGAAGAAAACGTGACTCTAAGCAGCTCTTTCTCACTGTTTGCTTGTTTACGTCTGAATTTTGTCTTCTTTTCTTTTTCTTCTTCTCCTCATAGATTAAAAGAAATGCAAAGTGAGACTGCTAAGTGTATTCTGTTTTTATTTCAACTTGTTGATTGGCTTGAAGATGTTCTTTCTACGTAGAACTTCCAAAATTTACTCTTGCGAAAATTAATACAATCGGTGCATCTTAATAAATACGGAAAAAAGATACGGCAAAATTAACCAAATCTGAATGAAATGAAACAAAATAATAACGAACAGGAATGCCTGCCTTAACAATCGTTAGCACGTACAGGTCAAGGAGGTTCCAGTAAATATTTGATAGAATGAAACTAAATTGAATTCGAACGTGCTTTTCTAAAAATAAAAAAATCGATACTTAACAAAAAGCAATAGAAATAAATTCCTTTTTGTTTTGATTTTAGTGGTAATTTAAGCCAAACGAACACTGATGTTGTGTTTTGTTTGGATGATTGTGGAATTTTTCTTTTAATAGGAAAACTCATATCTACTTTGAAATGCATCAATTAATGCTTAGATTAAATTGAGTGAGTGTGTGCTTCTCTGAATACGGTTGATTTTAAAATAAAAATTCTTCGAATAATTCCCACATTTGCAATTTCATTCTTTTAATTCACAAAATTCCAAGTAAACTTCTTATTCTTCTTCTTTTTATTAAATAACTGTGAAGTTTTGTCTGTTCACTTTGGAAAAGATGTACATGATTGTACAAGGGACCCCTGGCAACTCACAAAATAACATGAAAATAAACTCAAAATTCGATAATACTTTTACGGGCAAATCTCTATTTTGGAAATGTCTGATACTAAACACTGATTTCTAGACGTTCCACCCTAGAGGGTGTGATTGATATAACTATAGTTTATTCTACTTTCTCTTCAGACAACAATAAATTCTCTGACATTTGAAAAACTACCCTATCTGTGGCTTACTTCTCTCTCTCTTTTATATATATATATATATATATATATATATATAAACACCAACGAGGAGTGTTGAAAAGTTCTTGGCGAAAAATTGGTATCAAGCCAGTGTTTTTAGTTGGTGGATTAAGTCAGGGTAGAAGTGTAAGAATTTGTACACTAGAATTATCCTGATCCGGGGATGGCTCCTTCCGTCCCTAGCAATGGACATAACAACTATATGAAGACTTCTGATGTTTGCTCATTTGGTCAGATTATGGTAATTGAGTTAAGCTGATAATTTTTCAGCACCTTCTCTGTGTGTGTGTATATATAATAGGTATAGTAAATTATGTCGACTGAAGTTCCCTCGTTAAAAGTATTTCAATTTTCATTTAATTACCCACCTGCGGTAAAAAAAAAAAATGATAGTCTTTCTTATTGTAGCATAAAATATAAATGTATTTTATTTCTTTCTCTACTATAATCTATCAGTCCCATAGTACATTTAACGTCCTCAGTTTGACTGTGTCTGCTTGGACTACCCAAAGTGCTTCCTCTAGGCAAGTAAAGTCTTCTCATCTTGAAGTTTGTCTGATTTACGTTGTAATAATAATGATGAATAGTTGCCTTCTTAGATCAAAACTGATTTATCGAAACAACTTTTCAATTGTGTCAGCCATAAAACGCCCTTAAAACAAAACTTTCAATTTGTCTAGTAATATTGAGATTTTTTTCATCTTCCTACACATACGACATATTGAAATGATGAACTTCTGTACTCTGTTTAGTGTTATACAATCTATAGTAAGATTTATCGATCTAGTCCAGTTGATATTAATTGCATTGTTTAAAAAAGCATCAGGGATGTCTATTAAAATATGTGTACCTATTAAATATAACGTTGATGGCAACAAGAAACAGTCAGAATGTATATTCAACTATGTACATTTTAGCTATTTCGCTTACACGTTTTTTTTTTCCTTTTAGAGAAGGTTCTATTTTGGGCTGTTTCGCGTTTCATGTTGAATGAAGTTTTTATAAGAATTGGTAATTTTGTCTCTTAGTAATGCTAAGCAAAATCCTTATTTCTTTAATCTGTTCCACTAGTTTGCACCTTTTACAGTTTAAATCCGCCATACCAGGTGCATACGGTCGGTTCATTCTCATTCTTTTCGAATTCAATTGGTAAAATGTAATGTACGGCAAGAGTGTGTTGTGGTTGGGGGAAACACCTAACCGATTACTCTCCCAGCAACTTCAGGGCAGAGAGGGGAAAGAGATGGGAGGTAACAAAAATAACACTGTCTCAGAAACTATAATTTTTTAGAAACAAAAATCCCAAGTGATCGACTTCACAAGCCACTGTGTCTTCCCAACTGCTGGTTTTCCCGTTGCTTTTATTAGCATGACGAATCTTGACCAGTTGAAGAGAGGCCCGTATCTAGACATGCCAAGCTGTCCCGCTTGAATGTAACCGGTTTTAACAAATATGTCTGCACGCGACCCGGGACCTATTTTGCGTCTGTACCGATGCGAGTTCGCCACATAATGAGTAAGTTCCACTCTGACAGCTTCTTCAGAAACTGCCGATCTGTACAATCTTAAGTTTGTAGTCAACTGCTATCCTACATATCCTCATAATCTACACATATTTCCTCCTGTTATTGTCCATGCAACTTCCTCATTATGTAACCCTCTGCCTTGAGTGGTTCTTGGGGTTTGTATTGGGTTAACATTTAATAAAAAGAAATAATAAAAATATTCTGCATTACCGTGAAATAGATTTGAAACCGACATTCTCTTTTCTGTGTATATTCATTTGTTTCTACGTTCGTTTATCACAACTTTCTAAGGGAATGCATGTGTGATAAATTCATTTAATTCTTAGGTTAGTCTCATTAACTCTCACGCCATAAATCATAAGAAAGAAGTGGATTGTCAAAGTTCACTCTAAAGAGAGTCAGGTGGGTGAGTTTAAATGCTTAACTTACGGCAATTGATTGTTCGGATCTTGTCAAGATTAATGAATCCAACATTTACATATCAAGAACAGCTAACCCAATTATCCCCATGCAAAGAATAGCAAACCCTTGACAAAATATGTTCTATTTATTAAAAGCAATGTTTGAAATATAAATGAACTCGTTTATTGATAAATGAACAATAAAAATAACAGTTAAAATAACTTTAGGATATTGTATGGTGATTGCATTACAGAACCCCAATAACCTGTTAAACATATTTCGTTCTATCCACATGAACTGATTTTAATAACAATATATAATATGAATCCACTGTTGGAATTTCACTCTTGATTTAGTAAATAAAAAGTTTTTCTTATGTATTACATGATTCACATTTTAATTCCCATCGAATAAGTGATTTGTTCTTCATCCAGTCAATCACTGGATTCTCCACAAGTAATGGCTTCACAACTTCCGTGAACGTAGATTTATCCATCTTGAGAATTCCTGGATATCTGAATTAATAAATTAAAACCGGTATATGGAAACAATGAACCTTAAAGAAGATAATGGACCTTAAAGTTACTTGTAATCGGACAAGGAAATTTTCAGCACCACCTCATATAGTGCTGCATTGTACAAATCTTAATCAAATCACTTAAAAAAATGTTCAAGATTTTCTTTCTTGATATCTGCAAGATTTCCGGGAGAAAATCTGTTTGAATGATGTCATTTCTTCTCATTCAAGTGTCTCAATGGACATAACAGTAGACTATTGGTCTAAGTGAATTCTTTATTTGAGATTTCTGGATCCACAGACATGCTGTAGAGCTTCTTTTCGTTGACATGACCAGTACACTTCATCTCACATTGACATTTCATCATTTATTGATACATAAAATAACATTACTTTTCACATACATTATACAAATGTCTATGAAAGTTTCAAAACTTTTAGAACTGGCTGTTTATTATCTTCGTCTCAGTATATCAGCCTCCTCAGCGTCATTAGCAAACTTTTTGAAGCTATAATCAGCATAAGGTTATTGATCATCTCAATAGAGGCGACATTTTGAGCGGCAAGCAGTACGGATTTCGATCGGCTCGGTCCACTGCTGATATCCTGTCATTACTCATAGAATCAGCGAGGCATTAGACAATAAGTAAATCTCAATGACGATCACATTAAATATTTCAAAGGCCTTTGATAAGGTGCAGTATAGAGGGCTGCTGTACAAGCTCTCTAACTATGAAATCACTAACTCTTGTCAGTTATGTCCTTCCTAACGCATAAATACCTGAAGGTATTTGTTAATGACCAGTTCTCCGAGGCCCAAGTTCCAACTCTCTCTATACTTTACATAAATTATCTGCCCAGGGGTATACTCGGATCTTTTGTAAATATTTATGCTGATGATACCACAGTATGTAGCTGCACCTCCAAAGCTCTAGATGACCAGAGCTTGGCAGCTGATCTCTCCTGCGATCTAGCTCTAAATGCTCAATGGAGAAAAACTGGCTGGACACATTTAATGCCTTGAAAACTCAACTAATGACGTTCTATCATTATCGAGCGTCTATTTGGACTTAAGCTCAACCCAGGCCTCAAGTGGAACTCGTACATACGATCAGTCGTTAAACATGCTGGAGAAAGAATAGGTTCCCTATACCGCTCCAATAAGCACCTGATTCCGCCTGCTATCCTCTACTTTTGTAAGTACCAAATAAGGCCGAAGCTAGAGACTGCTGCTCTATATATGGACAGGAGCTCTCTAGTCTCGATAAAGTCCAAAAGTATCCCCTGCGTAGGTGTGATGAATTAGTTTTCCCTCTATAGTTTCCTACAGACGAAACAATGCAAACCTTGTGATACTCTTTCGCTATTTCCATGGAAATTGTTCGAACGAATTATATTCCACCAGTTCTAACTTTCATGATTAAGACCCGCCATGCCACACCCACTGTAGCGAACCAGCCTCATTTCCTCCGTATTCCATTGGTGAGATGTAAATTCCACTCGAGCAGCTTCTTCTCACGAATCGATGCTTTGTGTAACTAACCCCTAAGATGGCGCTTCCCTGGTCGCAACAGTCTTAACCTGTTCAAGTTCAGAGTTAACCATTATCTTCCCCTACATACCCTTATAAACAGTCTCTTAGTTACCGAACTGTCTACTTCGAGTAGATATTGGGTCATGTACAGTGTGATCATTATTGTAAAATAAATTAATATTTGAATTATCTACCGCAAAACTGTTTTACAAAACAAAATCATATCGTAACTATCGGTCCTGAAACAAAAATATGACAAGAAACCAAATAAACATGAAAATATTTTTATTTTTATTTTATTTTTATTTTTTTTAGAAATTAAGTAACTATTTTTATTCTGATTTTGTCATAAATATATTTTTTATTATTCGAGAGATACGTAGAAAAAATTGACTCTTAAAAATTCGATGTTTAACAGTAGAATTGGATTAAAGTTTCGTACACCTCGTTTACGATATCTAAAAGTATCGAATTAAATTTATTAAATTCAGTTCTGATATTAGCTTTATGTAACATTTTTAATAAATGAATTTTCATTATTTTGGTAGTATAAAAATATTAGATTTCGTGTTATTTCATTTTCAATGGTAAACTAAACTAAAATATAAGCTGCACATGTCCTTTAATTATAATTTTGATTTCAACATAATGTTTCTTTAGCCTAGCTAATAATGTGAAACTTGGAAAATCTGATGAATCGTGATACATCGTAAAAGTGACGTGTAGTCTATTATAATTTACGCATGTGTGGCATATCCTTCATATTAAAAATGTTGATATTCTGTGACATCCTTCATACTTTTTATAAAATTTATGAAAAATGAACGCGAGATGAAGGAGTCATCTTTTGAAGGGAAACTCATTTGCGCATTAGTCAGGCAAACGATTGATAGCGAATTCGAGTATCACAGGATCCTTTTCAGTGTCCATGTTGACCTAAGCCATTAGATATTAGAAAGTCTTTTGATTAGACACTACTTCAGTGCTTCGAGGACACATGGTCGAGTGATTAGAACATTAGCTTTCCAGTCATTAAATTTGGGTGCCAATCTCATCATGGCCGATTTGGTGGTGGAGTTTTGATAATACCGAATCTGTGTGTAACACCATTGGGAAGAGCTGTGAGTGAAATTGGGTTGACAAAACTGTTTGGAAGCCATCGATGGTCGTGCAAACATGAAGTCATACATGAAGAGTTGGAGTGTATTGGCTTTGTTTAACTACTGATCACATTATGCTCTCTCAAACGGTAATCCGCTGAGAATAGTATACAGTGTAAACCGCAGGTTCGATTTGTGGCTGTTGAAGAAATATATGTGATTAGCCAGTCACGCTAACAGACACGCTAACTTGAAAGCGATTAGCCAGTTACTATAACTTAAAAAATGTTTTTCATCAAGCGCAAGCATTAAAATCTTCGTAATCGACATGTCTCCAAGCGCATTCAAAAAGTACTTGTGTTATTTAGTGTAAATCTTTCTATTTCCACGTGTTTTAAGGCTTATAATCTTCTATTTTCTCATAACAGATCGGTACTCAACAGTTGTTAAGTAGGATCCAGCAATAAACTTTTGATTCCAGATAAGTTGTTGTCTCTTGTTTGAAGAGGAGCGGATTTAAAATGATTTTATATAAATAAAAAACTTTGAAGAATTCCAGGTAGGTCAAATATTTCTAGAGAGATTAAATGAGACTATAATTGTCTACAGTAACTGTTTTCAGTAGAATCAAAGACTTTCTTATCTTTTTCAGATTGAATTTTAGCCATTTTACTTGAAAAATCGTAAAAACCGTAATCTTCTTACGTAAGCTTCTTCCAAGGATCTCAAAAGAATTGTCTAAATCCATTTGTATTCTTCAATGTTATTATATTTACTTGAAAAGATTAATTAAAATATAAAGAATCAAATTAACACCGAAAAAATATTATGCCTAATTAATAATTGATCAACAAATGTCATAGCTTATTTTACTGATATCAATGTTTCGCTTCTAAAATGACGAGTATGTGCATTGTTTTATAGAGAATTAAATGAATTAGATAAAACTAGGTAGGATTTATTATTAAAAATTTTGATAATGAAATATAGATTATCTAAAAACTAATGGTTACTTTTGTGATGAAGAAGTCACCCTACAAAAAATATATCTTTGTGGGTGCTGAAAAGTCGTGGCTACAATCGGAGGAATTAGCCGAGAGCAATGAAACGTGTATATTATTCCACGGATTTAATTCGTATTACTACAATACATTTGGTACAAGTTTTTTTAACTGTTCAAAAATACATTAAAATGCTTATTTGGGGAAATGGACGTGGCCGAGAACTTTTCAGCATCTCCTTATAAACAAATAGATAAATTACAATATGTGTAGGAAGAGTAGCGGTTATCAGCACGGACAATAAGATCGACGGGTCAAGTTCAAATTCCATCCGAGCCTGTTGCATTCACTCTAACGTCCTTAAGAAAGGTAAGAATATGTTTCTTCTCTCTCCAGCTATGGGTTAAATAGCAGAGCAGATTGGACACTTTAATGTTGGGAAGGCAGCTATTCTAGAATAAAGACCAACTCTGAATTCACTTACCACCAACCCCATCAACACATCAGGGCCAGAATGACAGAGTAAAGCTTGTTACTATCCACGTCTAGCAAATGTCTGAGTCATGTGAGGACAGAAAAATTACTGATATAAGCAAATTAAGAGGATAGTATCAGCCATGCTGATGTAAGGCAAGGAAGGGTCTCTCAGATGATTAATATAGAGACATTTAGTTTTGGAGGCGTTAACATTGACAAGCCATCTTTACCCCAGTTAATTGAATCGTTTTGTAAATCAACTGCCATTTTAACCCTGACGGATTGATCAGCTTTACTATCGAGGCAGAAGTAAATGATAGTGTCGTAGATGCCAAGTTGAGAGCTGATGACATCGGGAAGGTCGTTAAAGGAAGATTAAAAAACAGCGTAGGACCAAGGACGAAGTCCTGGGGGACACCCATGTTAGTATGAAAAGATGTAGACGAGTAGTCGTTTCATTTCACGATTTGATAGGAACGAGCGGATCAGCTCAAAAACGTGCCCGGAGATACCGTAGCTTTTCAGCTTGCGGAGAAGACCTGAATGCCATATCCTGTCAAAGGCTTTCGAGATATCCAATGCTACAGCCCGAGCTTCACCGTTTTTATCTAAAGTGCGATAGACACTTGCCGCAATTAATTCGTTAATACATCAGCAGTTGAAACGAAAGCCATATTGCTTGTCTGAGAAAAGACCATGTGATGAATGATGATAAACCAATTCAGCATTGATTAAGGCCGCTAGGAGTTTCCCTAAAAAAGGCTAATAGGCCGATAGGTGGATGGGTCAGACGGTTCACCAGAATTCTTAAAACCTGGAACAACAGAAAATGGTTTCCAGCAGGCAAGAAAGCAGAAAGCAGCTTGGCAGATATTATACAGCTTAGAGAGAACATGAGCTAGTTCGGGAGCACACTTAATGACTATTACAGGGATGTCATTGGGGCCAGGTCAGGACCAATGACATTGCCAATTCTTCTTTGTAATTTAATCAAGAATCTCGAAATCAATAACAGAAGCACTAGACTAGATGTAACAGAAATATTCAATACACGTGCGAATGGTAATTAGAAATATGTAAAATAGATTCAGGCGAGAAAAACTGTC